>JAKUCM010004182.1:0-19594 GCA_023374145.1 Lepidium sativum
TCACAATAATTGAAGTAAAGTTTGGTAAATAAGAGATTTTATAGTTTTGACATATATACTTATTTTTGTAAGCTATAACCTTTGGAAAATTCATTTTTCAACTATATTTGAAGTAAAGTTTGGTAAATTTGAGATTTTATATTTTTGACATATATACTCTTTTTTGTGAGCTATATTCTTTGGAAAATTCATTTTTTACCTATATTTGAACCAATATTTGGTAAATTTGAGATTTTATAATTTTGACATATATACTCATTTTTGTGAGCTATGGTCTTTGGAAAATTCATTTTTCACCTATATTTGAACCAATGTTTAGTAAATTTTATATTTTATATTTTTGACATATATGCTCATTTTTGTGAGTTATAGCCTTTGGAAAATTCATTTCTCACCTATATTTCAACTAAAGTTTGGTAAATTTGAGTACCATATATACTCATTTTTTTTAGTTATAGCCTTTGGAAAATTCATTTTTCACCTATATTTCAACTAAAGTTTGGTAAATTTGAGAATTTATATTTTTACCATATTTATTCATTTTTCACCTATATTTGAACTAATGTTTGAAAAAGTTTAGAATTTATATTTTTGACATATATACTCATTTTTGTGAGTTATAGCCTTTGGAAAATTCATTTTTCACCTATATTTCAACTAAAGTTTGGTAAACATGAGATTTTATAGTTTTGACATATATACTTATTTATGTGAGCTATAGCTTTTGGAAAATTTATTTTCACCTATATATTAAGTAAAGTTTGGAAAATTTTAGATTTTATAATTTTGACATATATGCTCTTTTTCGTGAGCTATATCCTTTGAAAAATTCATTTTTCACCTATATTTGAACCAATTTTTGGTAAATATGAGATTTTATATTTTTGAAATATATACTTATTTTGTGAGCTATAGCCTTTGGAAAAATTCATTTTTCACCTATATTTCAATTAAAGTTTGATAAATTTTAGATTTTACATGTTTAACTTATATACACATTTTTGTGAGATATATAGCCTTTGGAAAATCAATTTTTACCTATATTTGAACAAATGTTTGATAAATTTGTTATTTTACATTTTTGACTTATATACTTATATACTCTTTTTTGTGAGCTATAGTCTTTGGAAAATACATTTTTCACCTATATTTGAATCTAAAATTTTTCAATTTTTAGTTCAATTCTTAGTTTACATATAAGTGAAAATGATTTTCAAAATGCTATAATTCAGAAAAATGAGTACATAATTCAAAAATGTAAAAATTAAAATTTATAAAACATTAGTTTAAATATAGTTTAAAAATGATTTGCCAAAGGCTATACCTCACAAAAATGAATATATAAGTCAAAAATGTAAAATAAAAAATTTATCAAACATTAGTTCAAATATAGGTGAAAAATGACATTCTAAAGGCTATAGCCCACAAAATGTAAAATCTAAAATTTATCAAACATTAGCCTAAATATAGGTAAAAATTGTTTACCAAAGGCTATATACCTCACAAAAATGCATATATATGTTAAAAATGCAAATTTCATAAAAATTTAGTTCAAATATAGGTGAAAATGATTTTCTAAAGGCTATTACCCACAAAACTAAGTATATAAGCCAAAAATGTGAAATCTAAAATTTATGAAACATTAGTTCAAATATTGGTAAAAAATGATTCTGCAAAGGTTATACCTCACAAAACTAAGTATATAGGTCAAAAAGGTAAAATGTAAAATTTATCAAACATTAGTTCAAATATAGGTGAAAAATGATTTTCAAAAGGCTATTGGCCACAAAAATGTAAAATCTAAAATTTATCAAATATAGGTAAAAATGGTTTGCCAAAGGCTATAGCTCACAAAAATGCATATATAAGTCAAAAATGTAAATTTTATAAAAACTTAGTTCAAATATAGGTGAAAAATGATTTTTCAAAGGCTATAACTCACAAAGAAGAGTATATAAGATAAAACTGTAAAATTTAAAATTTATCAAATCTTACTTAAAATATAGGTAAAAAATAATTTTGCAAAGTTTATAGCTCACAATAATAAGTATAAGTCAAAAATGTAACATGTAAAATTTATCAAACATTAGTTCAAATATAGGTGAAAAATGATTTTCTAAAGGCGATAGGCCACAAAAATATAAAATCTAAAATTTATCAAACATTACTTGAGATATAGGTAAAAATGGTTTAGCAAAGGCTATAGCTCAAACAAAAAACACACAAAAAACGTATATAAGTCAAAAATGTAAATTTTATAAAAACTTAGTTCAAATATAAATGAAAAATGATTTTTCAACGGCTATAACTCACAAAAATGAGTATATAAGATAAAATTGTAAAATTTAAAATTTTTGTGATGATAACACCAAATCAGAAAAGACTTTAATAAATATAACTCTAAGCGACCTAAAAAACATAAACGTCACGCAGACATAACTCATCCTCAGGAACCCTAGGTGACTACTCAAAATTCATTAATTTAACAACAAGCACGAAGTCAAAATTCGATTGCATAAATAAAGAACTCGAACAAGGTATGAAATCAACGCTACATGTAAAACTAAATTGCATAAAAAATAAAATCGAATCAGAAGGTTGCGTTTGATTACAAAGCTCTAAGTTCACAAGAAAAATCAATTGTAAAAACATGTAAGAATATTTATACTAAACACTAGCCAATAACACAAAGAGAAGTAGTGTACTCGAGCTAGCCCGCTGCGAGTGGACTCGAGCTTGAGCTCGAGTGTGGTGCGCAAGTGTACTTGAGTGTAGATCGAGTGCGGACTCGAGCGCAGCTCGAATGTGGACTCGAGCGATGGCGTGTAGCTCGAGTGTAGCCCAAGCTGATGTAATCTTCCTTGTGCAAAACAGACTTGATCACACCCAAGGTTTGATGAGGCTCGATCTCTTTCCAGGGTCCTTGTAAAAACGATTCCAGTATCTGAAATCTCATAAAATATAGTATGTATGAGGTTATCTAGACTCAAACAAGATGATAATTGTGTAAATGTAATGCATATCAAACTAAATAATGCGTCTAACATATACTAAAATGCAGACCTATCAATATACTCATAAGTAATGATTCTACTCTCTCATTACTTATGTTCTCGTTGCCTAGAGATTATATCTATTGAGTGATGTCAAGCGCCTAGTTAGTAAAGTCACGCTGATTCATGATACTCACTTCTCAAGAACATGTTTTATCACCTTGCGTTAAATTTACTTAATAGCTTGTTGCTATGTTTAAAATCTCTGTTATTGACACCCGTTTTGTTTACTTTTATTTTTGAAGTTTGATATAGGTAAGTTAGACAACTACACTTTGATTGGCTTGGATTAAAATAGTTAACTGACACCTTTTGTGCTACATCGATATCTTAGTACAATAGGATTTAACAACCTGAGTAAACTGATTTTAGGTAAGAAAGATGCATTACCCCGAGTTGGAGACGCACGATCTTTGCTGCTTTTTCGTGATCATATAGCCGATTAGTAGAAATTGATCAATCGGAAACACTAGACCCATATCCGTCAAATGCGGATTTATTTAGTCAGAAAGGGGAAAGAGAATGGGTTGCGCTTCGCGGCGATTGTGGGTTTTTGAGACAGGGATTGTAGATTGTAGACAGAGACCGAGATCGAGATGATCTCTGTATTTTCGTCACAGAAAAGAGAAGAGAGGCCACGAAGAAGACAATGTGGGAGAATGCATTTGTATATCTATCGAAAACAATTGGGCTTTAAGTTTACAACCTCTGTTTCCGCTCATATTGGCCCACCTTAGAGAGGTCCACAATAAGACCCGTTTGTTCCTTTTTTTCTGAAAGATCCATTTGTGAATATGTGGTTTTTAAGTTTCAAAAAATCATTTTTCACTCAATTTTAAGTTTTTTTTTTTTTTTGTCGGCAAATTATATTGGGCCACAACTGGTCGGCCCAATAACCAAATTCCTATATAATGTAGACAGGAGACTCGATCTCTGGTTGTGCAAATGAGCTGTCTTATGTGGACTTACCGTCAGCCTCAATTTTAAGTTTATTTTCCATGTTTTATAGGCTTTTTTTTTTTTTTTATACTCTTTTTTATCACAAAACCATACCCACTTTTTCATATTTTATTGTACATTCTTTTTGTTTTTATACTCATTTTTTGTAGATCAGTGGGTAGCGTTCACAAAATCATGTTTACCTATTTCTTAGTGTGTTTTCAAAATTTTTTATAAATTTTACAGTGTTTTTTGTTTTTATAGTCATTTTGAAATAGAGTAAACGGTCGAATAAGTTTCATTGATATGCCAATACGAACTCACGTGTTTACCTAATTACACACAAACTATCGATTACTCGTCCAAATTTAATCCCAAGTTAGTCCGTTTAACATCATTTATTTGTGGGTTAAAGCCGAAAATAACAACTTCGAATGTTGTTAATTGCTAAGGTAGACCGTAGACCGTAGACGTAACATATTATACATACAAGATACGTATGCACGTTGATCTTTTGAAAGCTATACAACCCATATGATTTTTTCTTCTGATAACCAGAAATAATATTCTTTTTTTCTAGTATGAATGAAAGGTTAATTGTACGAGATAGGCTGGGCATTCGGGTTTTCGGATCGGTTTTTTTTAGGTTTGGGTCTTTTGGGTAAGAAAGTTTTAAACCCGTTTAAGACTCGCTACAATTTCGGTTCGGTTTCGGTAGGATCCATTTGGGTCCAGGTCGGTTCGGATCTAAATTATTAAGAACCGAAAATACTCGTATACCCATATACCTGAAAATTACCCGATAACCCGAACTTGGAACCTGACCCAAAAACCTGAAAAATACCCTAATATCCGAAATATACCCAAAAAATTAGTCAAAATATTTTAAAAATAACCTAAGAATATTTAAACCCCGAAAATACTTGAAGACCCGGAACCGAATTTAAACCCAAATATCCAAGAACTGATCGGGTACCCGTTCGATTCCGGGTAGGAACCGGACCTGATCCTATATCCATAGGTATTTGACAAAAGTACCCAATTGGATAAATTCGTTAGATCCGGACCTGAATCTGCTTTTCTGGATCGGTTTTTCGGATCCGTGTTTTAAGTACAAGTTATAAACATTTTAATGGAAAAAAGTGAAAACAACATGATTAATACAAATGCTTAATATTTAATATTTAGGTAGCCAAGCTTTGAGAATTTAGAAATGGAGTCTCGGATAAGTCCGTCCTACCTTTTAAAAATGATTTCAGGGTTGGTTGTGATACCTTTCATTTCTTTCCTTCTACAACATGACAATGATCGCTTGAGTAACCATCTTTCTTTGCAAAATAAATAGGGGCAGTGCTACCATTAATTAAAGACTAGAACTAATGTTTATGAAGTTGCAGGTATGGTCCTAGCTTCTATTTTCAATTCGAGATTGCTAATGTAATATAATATTTTTTTCATTGAGCTTTTACATTAGGTGCTCCGAAGACTATCTCCAGCCACTAAGCTTTTGGCAAGCGACCGTATTGCTCTAGAGACCAACGTCAACTTGCACGTATAACACAAAGAAATGGAAAGTGAAGATTAGAAAAGGACCAATTCGTCAGAGTTGTATTTTGCTATATGTTTGATTTCTTGTGTATGTATCAGGCATCCTAACAATATCAAATGCTTTATACAATCTATATATCTATTTCTAAGGATCGTATATTACTAATCATTTAGAACCTTGGATCTACGTATCACACAACAGATTGCATTTCAAGTAATAAGAGCAAATTCCAAACCAAACAAAAAGGAAATAGTACTTGATCATAAATATCATTATAACCAATAATTCCTGAATGATGATGTATGTATGTAGATCTGAAAATAAATACTACCTAAAATGCTAAAAAAATAGAAACAATACAGATATAAACAAACTTTGGTAGTTCATTTGTTTAGATAGTTCTCGCCAGTTCTGTGTTATATACGACTTTTTCTTTTTCAATGATAAAATCTCATCGAAAGAGAAAGTTTGAGACATAGCATTTGCTCTTACAGAGACTCTACCTTAGAGTAGGAACTTCCCACAAAAAGAAAAAAATTCTGATAACCAATTTCACCTACAAGAATTCCATGTCAGCTTCTTTCAACTGTCAGTCTCATCTCTTCGAGTTCGATCTTCCTCAATATCCACCAAGTCTTCTTCCTCACATTTTTTACCCGCTTGCTCTTTCCAGTATGCTACCAGTTTCTTCAATCGCACCATCTCCTTAGATGAAATATGTTTGCTTGGATCATTCACGATCGTCCTCACTCTTGACGCGTATCTGCAAATGGCCAAATCACAAAAACTTGTATGATTTATCTGAGTATGAATAGAATCGATGTAAACACTCGGCCTATATGAAAATTGTGTCAACTTTATGAAAGGAAACTGGAATATATATATTGTGAAAACTCATCACTTACAGGAGAGAATTGTATGTCTCATCCAAATTTGATTCAGCTGGAGACACATTAACAAACATTAACGTCTTCGCATTGCCGCCTAATGAATCGCTCATCAACATGGTTAACTTGTGATTCCTGTAAGGAATATGCTGGTTGCCAGAAGATAAAGCGCCAATAACATCCCCTAAAGCAGAAAGTGATTTGTTGATACTTTGGGCTTCTTTGAGTTGACAACCAGCAGAGCCTGACTTTTTCACTCTTTCCGAACCAGCAAGATCCACAAAACTCAACTGCAAATTAACACAAGATCAAAATACAGAAATACTACCATGGTCTCATATTATTTTTACCAAAATGATCACGACATACCATGTTTGATGAAGGCATAATCATTGTCTAATAATATTGATATATCTCACTTTATTTTTCCATTGATAAAAAATTTGGATCTACGCTAAGGTTTAACATTGTGTACCAGACCAATCATTTGAGCAATAGATCAGATGAGTTTAAACTATATTTTTCTTGAACAAGATTAATATTATTATATATTCTCTTTAGATACGATTGATTGCACATGAAGTTATAAAAAAATCGTATTTCCGTGGAAGCCTAATTGCTATTTAAATCCTGTATAAAAAATCACCATAGTAAATTTTATCACCTTGCCCCTTGCAGCAGACTGGGTTTGAAGATCAATACTTTCAATAACAACCGAAAGTATTAGGTGGGATCGTGAGCTTTCTTCATTCATATTTGTTCCAGAAACATGTCTTCGTTCAGATCCCCTTTCAATAATTGTTCGCAGTTCCTCCAAAGTTGATATAGGAATAGTTGTCACATTCTCTACGAAAACCATACCCTGAGGAAATAGTTTATGCATGAGATCAAACTCATGTGTCTACAGTCCAGTTAAATATAGATATATAAATTACCTTTGAATCTTTTTTAATCTCTAGTTTCAAGCGTTTTGCACTTTTTGGTAACAGAAGGTCCACAAGTGTGTCTTGATAAAGTTCCACCATATAAGCCTGCATATTTCTTGTAATCATTTGGTGCCAGAATCTTATATCACATCATATATTAAGATAAGAAATTACCTTCAGACAAAATGAAAATCTGTTGCTATCTCGCTTTAATATTTTGAAAAGTTCCCTTGTAGCTCGAGGTGTGAGTCCAGGATTGTTCTCATGCCCATATATTGTGAAAGTTTTTCCAGAACCAGTTTGACCATATGCAAAGATGCAAACGTTATACCCATCTACAGCGGACTGTACCAAATACTTTTAAACAGAATAAAAAAGAAGATATTAGCCCCTGCAACAAAAATAGCAAAGGATGAAAGGTAATCGAACATAATTATCAATAACACCTTTGTATCTTCAAAGACATCATCTTGACTAGCACGCATGTCAAATACACGATCATATATATGTTGCTTTCTTTTGTCATCTTTCCATGGATGTTCGACTGTAAACTCATCTACAGTTGTCAGCATTTGTTTTTCCCTCTCTGAACATTCTTTCTCATTTAAAGGTCTTATTCTACAATAGACTCTAATCTTCCCTTTCATATCTACAATTACACGGAAACAAAAATAGATATCAGTAAATTCCAAAAAACAGTAATGTATCTCATCATAAAACTTAAGCGTCATCTTACCTTCTATGGTATTATAGTATCTTTTCCTCAAAATTTGTTCTTCCTTATAAAGTATTTCTAGCTCAGCAAGTTGGGCTCCTTGCATCTTCACAATCGCAGCTGTTTGTTCATTCTTTCTGTCGATGTCCTAAACATTGAAATTTTACTGTAAACACCTAACCTATAATTTTTTTTTCTAATCTAAATCATGAAATACAATATTATCCTCCAAATAGAAAAAAAAAATGATGAAGAGGACTAAAGAGTACCAATACCTCTTTCATTTCTCTTAACTCCTCCAGTTCTTTCAAATTATTCTGCAACAGCAGCATATCAGTATTCTTACTTTCAATCATTGACTCAGCACTATATAAGTCTTGAGTTAGGGCTTCAAGCTTATTTTCAAGTTCAGAAACTCGAAGCTTTAACACTTTTCGTTCTTGTTCATATCTCTTTTGATGAATTTCAACCTGAAATATTAAAGAGTCAACAATACGCAAGTATTTGATACTTCTTAATTTGAAATAGACCATAACTTACCTCCTCTGTTTTCTTCTTTTCAATATTAATAATACTTTGCTCCAATATCTTGTTCTCACTCAGCAATCTCTTTGAATTATCAACTGCAACGTGCAGTTCCTTATTTCGAACTTCTAACTCCTTTTGGATCTTGTATAATATTTGTGATATAAAATATTATTGTTGAAGAAACAGAATTGCTTACAAATAATGACACAAGTACTCAATATATAGAAGACACCAACTCAAATCACATTTAAAAACATGTTATGCACCTGATTATTCATTTCGGTTGGCTCTAATTTTGTCTCTTTACTTGATTTTGTGTTGCCCGACTTTGCCAACCTTGCTTCCATTCCTCGTAGTTCAGACATCAAAGTCTGGAGCATACATACAATAAATAATTAAATAACTCTAACCAAACATCAAAATGAAGAGAAAGTTATGTTATAAGTTATAACTAACGTGAATGGTTGTCGTCTTCTCATCACCCGACGACTTAAGTTTATCACGGTCTAAGGTAACCTCAAACAACTTTTTCCTTTCAAACTCCAAACTATTGTGTGTAGCTTCCAACTCTTCACGCAGAGTAACTTCTTGCTGACCTTTTTTTTGCAGTTCGTCCATCAACTATATAACAGCATAGAAAAAGAATTTTATAGATTCATCAACATTAAGTGTAAAGAGAACAGAAGTCAACCTAAATAACATTAGATAGAAGGACATGTGATATGTACAACTGCCAAACAGAAAAGCAATGACAAATACAACTATGATAAGTTATTTCACGTTTTCAGACAGAGATCAACATTCTCACAATAAATTCAATTTTACATGACCAAAAAACATATAATCTCTTCACCTTTGTACCTTATCAATTTTCTTCTGAGACTCTTCAAAAGCCTTAGACATGTCATGCACACGTTTTTCATAAACTTCAAGGTTTTGAGGTTTAGAACTGCATGAGATATCTCCATTAACCAAGCTATTGGCAGCAGATCGAGCTTTGGAGTATCGACGCAACATGACATCATTTATATGTGTTTGCAAAGCAACACAAATTTCTTCTCCCTACAAACAACAAAACACCGGTTCAGTGTTACAAATTTCCCAATTCAAATATCTAGCAATATATATATATATATATATATATTCAAAATTATAATGTTACACAAATATTTGATGTTTGAACCTGTTTCGTCTCAAACTGAAATATGTGAAGAACACCCGCGACTCTCATTTTGAAAAAGACAGCAGTGTTACTACTGCCAAATTGCATTATGTCACGTAATTCTGCTGAGTGCAAGTACTCTTTAGGAACCGGTCGAAAAAAGTGAACCTAGACAAAGACAAACAACAAATTTCTAATCTAACAAAACATTTCAATTTCAAAAATAGCAAGAGTTTTCTAAGTATCATCATGTATAGCATCTACTTTGAAACTAACCCCACGTTTGTTGATACCCAAAATGATTCTCCCAGGTAAAAGGCCAATTGGATCATCTATCTTGCGTACGCTAAAAAACACTGAATTCCCATATGGCAATGCCTTCAGTATCCGTAGAAATTGTTGCCTTGCATCATCTTTAGTCACGTTCTCCTAAATTTCCAAAAACACACGAAAAATCACTTGAGCATGTTGTCACTTTAATGGAATTGTATCTGGAAAATATATATGAAAAGAGAAAGATACTACTAAATAAAAATACATGGGGTCACTCCTACCATCGAACGATAGCGAGCAAGGATATCTAATTCCCATTCACGCTTTGCTCGAGTTATGGCTATTTGTCTTGGCAGAAAACGCTCCAGAAGTGATGTCCAATCACTGATACATACCCATAAGAATAAAAATGATTTTTTAAATGAGAAAAGAAAAACATTTGAAAGTCTCAAGCAAGGGAAAAAAGTTTCAATGGCTTAGTTAAAAAAAAAACAAAAATACAAGTCCTATATTCAGAAGTTTAAGAATACTGACATGCATGATTCTGGACTATTGACAAACCCAATCCCAACAAGAATTTGCAAAGCACAAAGCTGAGCCGCATCGTCCCTTCCAACAGGATAATTTCCTAGCAGATAGTCATGTTGAAGCTGCATGTACATGTATCAGCCAGAAAAAGAAAAATTTCCGTGTGTATATAATATATCATTAGGGAACAAAATGCTCACTTGTACATAGGAAAGTTGCACAAACATCAAATCTGTTACAGCTTCATCAGACTCTCGGAATAATTTTTTTTTAAATACCAGTTTGCAGTGTAGTATCTCTCCTTTATTTCTATCCTTTATAGCTTTAAATTCTGTGAGGAGATCTCCAATATACTTGTTATCATCCAATCCTATATATTCCTCTGAAAGTGACAAACAGATAGATAAACAATTAATAATGAAGTATTACTTTGAAACATGATGAAGGAGTCATACGAAACCATACCATTTCCCGGATCAGAAGATTTTGTATTTGAAACAACTTTACGACATTCGAACAAACTGAAGCTAGAGAAAGCTGATAGTTTAATTGTCCCGGCTAGCTCCTGACACGGATATGTTGATGCAGTGAGACGAAACCAAAGGGATAAATGAAGACAGAATGCTTAAACAATCTAGTTCGAACAAAATACCTAGTAATTGTACTACCTTAACCAAGGATATGATCAATTAGCAGTGCAATGCGAGGAAAAAGAATAAGATAAAGGAACTAAAAAAGATACCTCAACAGCATCAGACACCGTTGTAGCCATGTCATACGAAATTTCTTCAAAAGTTTCATCTAGAAAGAAAACTATGGTCGTGAGCTTTCTACCGGTCAAGAGGGCTTCAATTTCTTCACGGCCAGGTGTGGAATGCCTAGGACCAGCTTTGATAGAGCGCTTCAAGGCCTTCAACGTATTTACAGCAAGAACCTGGGCCTCTGGCTCAATAGTTGCATCGTGTGCCACATTATGAATATACTCAGATAAATATCCACCAATATCTTTGCTAGGAGGCATTGAGGAGGCACATAGGTACATCAATTCCCAAGCTTTTACCAAGTATTGCCTGAAATTATGCCAAAAGGAGGAAAAAATAGCAACAGGTAAGAAATCATATGCATAGAGATGAATTGGTACCTACGGGGAGGAGAAAGTACCAACGGGAATGCACCTGTCAGGATTATGTCTAGTCTGTTTGGAGATTTGGGCAAAAAGTTCGTCTCTAAGTTCAACACGCTTCAAAGTTTTCTTGAAGAGCTTTCCAACAAGTTCAATGCGTTCATCCAAAGTGGGAGGCGTTGGACGATCAGATGAATCAACACCCATATATTTTAAGATAATATGAAACAACTTGGTAGCACGGCTGACGAGATCGCTGTTTATCTTGAGGAGAGATGTGGGGATGGGATCCTGATGGGAGACATACAATGTAGATGAAAAGTCAAAGGATAGTCAAATGGCGCAGAAAGAGGAAAAGGAGAAAGTGCAAAAGAAACCTTCTGAAAGCAAAGCATATCTTCAAATGTGAAGCGCTCGCGGACGTGAGAGCCAGAGGACTTTTTAGAATAAAAGAAGCCACGCTTGCCAGCAGAATGGATTTGCTTCTGCATAAGCCGCAGAAATGCTTCAACCTGGAAGCGGTCGATGAGGGGAATGGCGGCAGCAAGCTCGGCAGGAATTGACAACGCCACTTGAGGAGCTGGGGACCTGCCGACAGAGAAATGTCTGAGAATTCAAAGACGAGAGAGAGAAGAGGAATCAGCAAAGACTTACAGAGGAGGAAGAGAAGACGATTCAGCATCAAAGTCGGTTCCAGAAGGATTGGAGACATAAAAGCAAGAAGAAACGTCGGCGGCGACTTCGCTGCCATTGCCAGAGCTCAACGAACTATTACTGCCTCGTTGGCCCTCCATAGCCGAAGAAAAAGGAAGAATGTAGATCTGTACAATCTGCCCAGAATTCGGGTCGGGAAGAGCGCAAGGGAGAGAGAACGAGACGAGAGTCACGGGAGATCTTTAATTACCCCTTCTTCCCACTCAATAACTTCACGATTCAATTTCAGCTGCTCTTCTTAAATTTTTTTTCTTTTTCTATTCTTTTTTATTTCAGTTTATAAAAGATGAGCAACTCGAAAGAATCACTCGGCGTCGTTGTGAATTGGTTGAAGAAACCAAATAAATGAATGATAAATTTAAGACGTGCTTCCACGTCCATTGGCCATGGTTGTGCCTCCCAACACCATGAAACAATTTTAAACATCTGCTTTGCTTTGATGTCATCTCTAACAATAATGCATTTGTCATGCAAAAGTCTTTTCAACGACACAAATGTTGTTACTATATATTTTCGTCTTCAGCTAGACGTTAAGTATATAATGCTCCATCACATTCTACACTTCACAGCTTTGCTATTGCTAAAGCAGGCAAGTTGTTCCTTGATGGAAGCTTTAGATCCTCCCATTCCTCCACTCTCTGGAAGTACTGCTCTACCATGGTATCCTTCATGTCCTCTAATCGCTTTGGCTCCCACTAAAATATCAGCAATACACCATTATATCAATAATATATGGATCATAACCACAAAATACCTAATCGAGAGATCTGTTAGACCTTTGGGTTCTTATCCTTCTCTACCAATATGGCTCTGCACCCCTGCATTAGAAAGATATACTGCTGTAACTACAGTCTACAACAAGAACAGTTTCAGGGTGAACATATAATCGGGGAAGTTTGCAAAACCTCCACAAAATCTTTGCTGATTTCTCCCTTCATCACATGACACACCATTCTATACTCACGGATAAGACAATGCCCCACCCCTTGCAATCGCCCTTCTCTTATCTGAAATATACACACAGTCAGCTCTTTGACATCATTGCCTATGCTACATTCTGGGTACTTACTGATCTTAGAGAGACTTTAAGGCTTGCTGGTGACGCCTTCTTTAATGCTCGAATGGTAGTTGAGATCCAATTATCTCCTTTGGAAGTGGCCTCTTTCTCCTAAATAACATATAGGGTGGTCGAGTACATTGTCAAAGGTAGATCATCAGTTAGCTTAGGATCAACAAGCCAATTTACCCTATTTATAAATGAAAACCTTACAAGCGCAGATATAATTTCTTCAACAGTTCTCCTAGAAAAACACCTATCAATAACATCCAACCTGTGCACAGAAAGAAACCGAAAGATAAGAGACATATTTTCTGCAGTTTTTGATCCCACAAATTTTTCATTGACGGATTTGATGACAAAATAGATTCTGTAAAGTGCCACTTAAAGCTGACACCAATACAAGATTGAAAGTTTAGAAACCTCTAATATAATCATGGTCAGTAGCAGAGAAAACGTTTGAGCATATATGCAAACAAGTGTAGTGCAGAAGTATACTTGTGCTCTGGTCTTGGTGATGTTAGTGAATAATGACCCATAAAGTCATTAACTTTAATTCATTAGTTGTTAAGGTTATAATTAGAATCAACATATTAAACACATGTCATTGTCACGCTTAAAGCAAATTCAAATTGATGATCTGAATATAGTGACCGACAATGCAAAAATTAGTCCAACTCAGATACAACAATGCTAGTAGATAAAGTAAAAAAGATAAAATCATATATACACACTTGCCTGTGGTAAGCACTCTGCTGTTTCAAGCCTGGATGCAGGGTGTATGCATCAAGAACTGCTGAGACATATGTTGGATCACTTGAACCAACTCTGCAAAGTTCTGCTTCTAACGCAGTCAACCTCTGTAAAAAGGAGCAACCTTAAGTAACAATCATTGGTGAAACAAATTGCGCCTGACACTAGCAGCAATTGAAAAGTTCTAAAATGTAAAGTCATTCATTTTGTTTGGTTGATTATGGACACTTATAATTTATACTAAGAACCATCACGCCAAGGAAATTGCAAGCACACTGAACAAGACTGGTCCAAAACACGACAGAAGTAATGGGGAGTACTGAAGACAGAAGTAATGAGGAGTACTGAAGACAGAAGCAAAGGGAGTTCAATACCGCTGAAGGCACAAAGTGAGTTGCAAGACCACAAGCAAGCATTTCAGCGCCATCTAATCTAGCTCCTGTGAGGCCAACGTACTCTCCTGAACAAGAAGACACGAAGGATAAGAGAGACTCATAGCCTCAACCATTCTCAAACTTTCGTGGATTTAAGAATATGTAAAACAAAATATAACTTGTGTTACCAAAAAATCCAGGAAGCCTTGACAAGAAGTAAGAGGCGCCTATATCTGGAAAGAGCCCCAAAGCTGTCTCAGGCATGGCAAAAATCTTGAACACACTCAAAAAATATAGCATGATATAAGCATACTTTGGAATGTCTCATTTGTTATCCATGGACATCTGAAAGAAGAAAAAATACCGTGTTCTCAGTTGCAATACGAAATGGACCATGCACGGAGACACCAGCCCCGCCTCCCATGACGATACCATCCAAAATTGAAACCTAAAATTTGAATTGATGAGCTTATAAATACTTGGAGTGAAGCAGTAAAATGAGAGTATAATAGTGAGACCTGAGGTTTGGTATAAGTGGCCATAACATAGTTGAGTATGTATTCGTCAGAGAAGAAATTAGCACCGACTCTCCAGTTACCTATTTGATGAGTAAAAGAGTATAGAAGCTGGAAATAAGAAACGGAAACGAAAGATGAGAGGGTTGTAAAAACCTTGTTGGATGTCACGAACAACAGCTGCAACATCGCCACCAGCACAAAAGGCTCTTCCCTGACCCTGTGGAAAAGGTTATACTCAATTCAGAGAGTGCAAAAGGAAGGGATAAGGATAATATTGATTACCTTTAGGATGACAAGGTTGACACTAGGGTCCTTCTCATATGCAAGGAACAATTGCAGCAACCGAGAAATCTAGAGAAGATTGAGTCAAGCCAAAAAGTACGTACCCGAAAAAAAACAAAGAGGGAGATATGAAATACCATGTCAAAGGAGAGAGCATTCAGCTGCTTGGGTCTGTTCAGTGTCAAAATTCTAACACTCGATTTCTCTTCCACCAAAACCTGTGATCATATGAATTCAGAGAACGAGGGAAGAACAGATCGTCGTCGATCCATGCATCAAAGAAGAAGAAAAAGAGACCTGAGAGTGAGAGGCCATCTCGACTGCCATCTTTATTAGAGATCAGATGATTCGCCTTTGAATCCCAATTACCCGAGCAGAGCAGAGCAGAGCAGCAACAATGGGATGTGATTTTCCTGTTGGATAGATAAAATGATATTGTGCCATAAAAGTAGATGTTTTGATACTGTCATTAGTGTTGGTTTTTTTTTGGTAATTGGGCTTATCACTGTTAGTTTGTATAAAGAGTTCGTGGTTTTATCAGGCTACTACGGAAACTATACCCCTAGGCCCTTTAAAAGCCCAAAAAATCTCTCACACAGGCTTATTTTAGACTGGACCTGATGGAACTAAATCAGTACTAACGCTACGTTAGTTTCAAATCAGATCTGACACCGACACTAGTCCATAGGCCCGTTTAAAAGCCCACTAATGTTTCACATCCTTTTTTTCTTCGATTCAACGCGTCCGAGTCTCAGATATCCTCCGGCGTGATGGAGGAATACCCGGAAGAGCTCAGGACTCCGCCGGTAAGTCTGGTGGCTCTCTTCGGTCACTCGGAGCTACACCCGTCCATTACTAAGCATCTCCACTCCCTGCAGCCTCCCATTAACGCTCTCGCCTTCCCCGACTTCTCTCATATCTCTCTCCTCCTTGCTCATGATGATCAGATCAACCGTACCACCTCTTTCACAAATCCTCTCAGCGTCTCTGATTCTTCTTCTTCTCCCGATCCTTCCAGATGCGCCGGCATCTTAAAACGGGACTGGCTGCTTAAACACCGCACCAAGGTCCCTGCACTCGTCGCCGCTTTCTTTCCCTCACATCACATTTTTGGCGATCCAACTCAGTGGCTACAGGTCTGCTCCGATCTCGACATGCTCAAGTACTTTCTCATCTCCCTTATTTGTTTTCTTGTCCTCCCTCCCGCCTTTGTTTCAAAACCTTAGATTAACAATTCGATCTCCATTGCCAGATCCGTTATCCGTCCCAAAAACATCAAATTGGTAGTTGTCGTGGTCCAGTCTTCTCCTCGGGGTACGTTTTCTTCCTATTATTTTTTTCTTCGTTTCTACGAATTTTTATCTCGAAACTCGTGGCTTACTCCTTCCCTGCCTTGTTCTAGAGGAAATTAGCGAAGATCGTCTTGTGGCATTGCGAAAGCGGGCAGAATTAGATTCTAAGTACGTGCTCTTCTTCAATTCCAGCATAGACTCTGAACTCGCACACTCTCTCTCCAGGCATGTTTGTCTCTTCTTTTTTCGTCTTCTATCTTACACCTAGAACAACAGGTTTTTCCTTCAATGTCTCTCAATACAATGTATTTGCAGAATCGCTTCTGCTTTTGCAGAGTTGGCCCTTGCGTATTACAGAGAAGAAGGAAGACGAATCAAAAGTCGAGTTGAGAAAAGAAGTTCCAATTCTCTTGATTTGAATGTTCGCTACTGTTTTAAAGTAAGCTTTCTCATTACCTCTTGCAAGTGGAATCATTTTTATCCAAAGTATCTGGGAAAAGGAAGGCTCATTCATGCCATGACTGCTAGTAGGTCGCTGTATATGCAGAGTTTCGTAGAGATTGGGGTGAAGCATTGAAGTCTTATGAAGATGCATACCATTCCTTGCGCGAGGTCTTTTTTATCTAAAATTATTTTATTAATTTCAACCAATCTGTCACGCTAATGTATTCAGCTTCTTGTCAAGAAATTGCTTCTGATTATGACGAGCAAAATTGTTTACGCAAACAGATGATCGGGACATCAACTAGGTTGCCAGCAATACAACGCTTGGTCGAGATCAAGACCATAGCTGAACAATTGCACTTCAAGATATCAACACTTTTGTTGCACGGTGGAAAACTCATAGAAGCAGTGACATGGTTTCATCAACATAAAGCATCATATGAAAAGGTTGTTGGATCCACAGAATTTATCTTTCTCCATTGGGACTGGATGAGTAGGCAGTTTCTTGTCTTTGCTGAGTTGCTGGAGACAAGCTCAGCAACTGTTCAGAGCTTTTCATCCTTAAACCACGGAACTGTAGAAATATCTATGACTGAGTTTGAATTTTACCCTGCCTATTATTATCAGGTCAGTCAATCTTTCTCTATTGAGCGGATAGTTGGAACATTTGATGTTATATTCTTCTGTGTCTTTTACCGTTTTTAAAAATAAAACATTACTGAAACTTAAACAACTACCTCGAAGCCAATGCTAGCTTTTTATCCTCTTTTTCAAAAATTTCTGAGCTATCTGTGCCTAGTACAGTATGCTGAAAGTATAATCTGTTCTTATCCATTGGAAAACTTCTGTCTACACGTAGTTGGCAGCTCATTATTTGAAGAATAAGAAATCTTCCTTGGAGCTCTTGTTGTCAACTTCTGAAACAGCTCAAACAATTGATAGCAGCTCAGAATCCATTACCCATTCAGTATATGTGGGTCAGTTTGCTCAGTTACTTGAAGAGGGAGATGCTCTTACACTTCACTCGTAAGTTTTTTAAATTCATCCCACACGTCTGCACAAAAAAATTAATTATGCTACCACCACCCCCTCTACTGACATGATATTTTAAATGTTTTTTCAGTATAACGGATGAAGATTACACACAGTACACAATTTCTGAAGCAAAAAGATTTCAGGATTCCTTTGAAATTATTGCTTGGCTGAAGAGGTCGTATGAATCATTTACTAACCTTAAAGCCCTGAGGATGGCTGCTCTTTGTGCATATGAAGTAGGTCGAGAGTACTTTTGTTTGGCTGATCCCAACAATGCAAAAACTTTTTTCGACATTGCTGCAAACTTGTATAGACAAGAAGGTTGGGTAACTTTGCTCTGGGAGGTGCTTGGTTACCTGCGCGAGTGTTCGAGAAACCTTGGTGCTTTTAAAGATTTTGTAGAGTTTTCCCTTGAAATGATTTCTCTTCCTGTAACATCTTATTACGATTCTGGGAACTTAGGAAACAAAAATTATGGTCCTGGAGGTCCTGCAACTGTTTCAGGGAGAGAAAGGATACATAGAGAAGTTTTTACTCTTGTTTGTCGTGAAGCCGAGCTGATAGCATCTACCGGAGGGAGTGGTTTCAAATTATCCACTGATAGCCCTCTTCATCTCGAGATTGATCTTGTCAGTCCTTTAAGACCTGTTCTCCTAGCTTCGGTTGCTTTCCACGAGCAAATGATCAAGCCCCGCGCTTTGTGCTCTATTACATTGTCCTTGCTTTCACATCTACCTCTTCCAGTCGAAATAGATCATCTAGAAGTTCAGTTTAATCAATCCACGTGCAATTTTGTCATCAGCAATTCCCAGAGGCCCCTGTGGGCTTCTGCACCTAACGCTGTGCAAAGTGGTAGCCAAGTGGAGAATGTGCCGTCGCTGGTGCTTGTGCCGAATAATTGGTTAAGGTTGACATATGCAATCAAGTCTGGTTAGTGATTTAATTATAAAAGTGTTGCTTGTATCTTACACGTTTACACGTATTGCAGTTTCTTCATTGATATTCAGACTTCTTTTGGACGTTGTTGTATTCTTAGTTCCCAGTTAGCAGAAGTGAAGCTACAGAACTTGTATATATATTATAAAAGCGAAGGGAAACTGGTATGTTCTTGGTCGCCTTACTTTTCTTGCACTTATTTGTTTCATTTGCAGAGCAAAGCGGCAAGCTTGAGTGTCTTTCAGTTCTCGCAAAATTGGGGCCTCTTTTTACAATCTGTGTAAGAGCCGAGAGTCCTGCTGCAATGGAGGATTTGCCTGTCTGGAAGCATGAGAATTGTGTGGAATCTCTGCCAACAAAGGACCCAGTTCTTGCTGTCTTTGGCCAGAAAGCTACTCAAGTTGATGAACCTGAACCACAGGTGGACGTCGCTCTAGTTGCTTCTGGCCCTGCTCTAGTTGGAGAAGTTTTTGCAATGCCTATTTTGGTAACTTCAAAGGGTCATG
>JAKUCM010004183.1:0-23199 GCA_023374145.1 Lepidium sativum
AATTTGTAACATTGAGAATGATTTTAAATTAAATCAAAGAAACAACTTGTAATGTGAGCTGAATAAGCTGGTTTAGTTGTATATACGGGGGCGCTTCTCGTTCTTCATGTCTTCATCGGATAATTTTTTTGGACGTGTGTTCCGAGCCTTGAAAAGAATTGCACAGTCAGCAGATATGGGGTTGTTTATTCCGGACACCTCGTCGTTCAAGCCAACGTCGTTCGGAATAATACGGGAGACAGTGAAAATTTGACGTGAAGTTAGGAAGTTGTACATTGACACTTTGATATGGAATTTGCAAGTTTGGCCAATAATGTATTTTAAACTTTCACGAGTTTTAGTTTTTAGTGTTTCACTGTTATCATCCCCCTGGGTAAAAAGGTAACAAAGTTTGGTTATTATTTGTATGGAAGGTGTAGGTGTGTTTTTGAGGTGCAAGGGCATTGAATATACCTCAATTGAACTATTTATTTCCAGACATGTAGATAGATGTCTACACTTATAAATTTTAATCGATGTAGAAGATATTGTATTTTTTTTTCTATTTTATACTTTACATAGTTTATTTTTATTTTTTTCTAATTTATATTTTTAGTTGAAGTGACTGCTTTTTGTTAGTCATTAAACAGATGATTAGTACCTAAATGGAAGAAAAAAACAGCACTTGAAGTTAGTAACCGCTACTACGTCTACCAATCCCTTAAAAAAAATTATTTTGCTAGAACATCAAACCTAAGTAGTATTATATATAAGTTGAGTCATTTATAATAAAATAGTTTCTTTTTCTTGACCACTAAATTGCAGTATTTTGATAAGTTAGTTAGTTTGATTATTCTTAAATAGTAAGTTTAGGCTTTACTACGTAAAATATTATTTATCAGTTTGGTCATTTTTAATTGGTATTTAGATTATTGATAGTTTATTAAGTAGAAAAATATTTTTTCATATTTTTTAAAAGAATCATATTCTTTTTTGTTTGGTAATTTAGATAACTCTTCTAGTAATTTTGGCCATACGATATGATATATTATACTTCTAATCAATATATTGGTTTAGTATAGATTACAACATAATATAACTTAATTTAATGTGAGACATTTGAATGTCTATATTATAGTAAGTAATGTGATTAAGTACTTCTAATCAATATATTGGTTTAGTATATATTACAACATAATATAACTTAATTTGATGGGAGACATTTGAATGTCTATATTATAGTAACTAATGTGATTAAGTAAATAATAATTGTCTTTTAATTTTTTTATTAAAAGAAAATTTCTAAAACAAAAGATGATGTGGCGAAAAGATATGAGTGATGTGGCAAAAAGATAGAAGTTTGAGAAATATGAGTTGGACGGTTTAAAAAGTACGAAAATAGTATAGATTTTTCTAACTATTGAACATGCTCGAATAAACAAAATAGAACTCTCCGAACCATATAATAACTGGGCTTTACAATTATTGGGCCTAAAAATAGTATTGCGCTTGCCAAACGCGAATGCTTTACTTCCAAAAAAAAATCAAACTTTAGGGTTTTGATAACAAACTCGATCTTCTTCTAGCCGAGAACGAAAAACCCTAAGCTCAATTCCACCATTCTGTAACCATGAGTCGGTCAGGTCAACCTCCGGATCTTAAGAAGTAAGCCCTCGTTCCGCTTTATTTCTTAATTTTATGTTCCGTTTGAATTTTTCTAATTGCTTGTTTGTTCTGGGTTCTTTGGATTCAGGTACATGGATAAGAAGCTCCAAAGTAAGTTCACTATCTTCATCTTCGTTTATCTATAGCTAGACATTATCCAATTACGAAAATTCAAACTAGTTTGTTCTGGTTTCGTGTTCTGTGAATCAAATTATGTCTGAGTTTACCAATTTTAGTTATAGTTTGAAGAAATCTACCTTGTTTATCTGGCTAGACATGATCTAATTACGAAAAAAATCAAAGTAGTTTGGTCTGGTTTTGTGTTCTGTGAATCAATAGGTCTGATTTCAAATATGTTTTTAGTTATGGTTTCAAAAATCTCTCATGTTTATGGCTTAGGATTCTTGTTATATTGATTTATTATAAAGAGAGTTGGAGTTTGTTTGTCACCTTGTTTTGTGTGTTGAAATTGATGAAATGTAATTGAAACGCAGTCAAGCTTAATGCTAACCGAATGGTTGTTGGAACTCTTCGTGGGTTTGATCAATTCATGAATCTTGTTGTCGATAACACAGTTGAAGTAAACGGAAATGACAAAACCGACATCGGAATGGTGGTAAGTTTCTTCATCTGTTCCATATTGGATTCTCTGTCATCAGTTAATCATTTGTTGTTGCTTGTGACTGCTGTTTTAAGTTTTGATTTGGGTTGAATGCAGGTGATTAGAGGAAACAGTATTGTCACTGTTGAAGCTCTTGAACCAGTCGGCAGATCTTCTTAGCTTGGTATATTCATATCTGTAATTGGCTCTTTGTACTAAACATTAGTTTTACTCTGTCTTGATTGAACTTGATGGTAAAAATTGGCACTTGTTCTGAACTGATCAGTAACAAGTCTACATGAATACTCTTTCTTGTGTCTGCAACCATTGTGATGAATAGCTGAATTTTGCAGTCCTTGTTTGTTGACTCTGGATCCATTGCTTTCATCTTCTTTTGTCAAAGGTTTAACCTTTTGGCAATGCAGTATTTGCTCTTTTTCTTTTGCGAGTAAAAAATAAATTTGGTAGAGATCTAAAGCACTGCATCAAACAATTTAACAAAGTTCACTAGTCTGCATTATACGTGTTTGAGAATCTAGTGCGAGATCATGCATCTTTTAATCTAGTCCGATTCAAAACTCAAATTTTTCTAAGTTCAGATAATATCAAGTACAACATAACTTCTTTTAATTGAATTTTTTGTGAAAATACTTGGAACGTCGATCTCTCGAAAGTATCTTCTTGTTAAACACTTATTTCCCTCTATAGAAGTTGAAATCTTATTGATTTTGTTCGGTTTGATTGAGATACAGTTAACTTCCACTCCGAAGTTGCTCACTCTAAAATCTTTTAAATTTGTGATCATAGAATGGAAGAAGTAACAATTGGGCCTGGCTAGGTGTAAAATTACAATACGAGTTATTTAAATAATTTTGGGCCATATAATATAATATATTGGGCCTAAGTCCACTAAATGTGTTGACTTTGATTTGTCGGAAGCAAAACGATAATCGTCGTCCTTTTGTCCAAAACGTCTGCTTGGCCGGCAAAAATAATCGGAGACTCCAAAAATGGCGAATCAAGGAGCGAAGAAACGAAAGGAAGAGAACGCCCGACACATGGCTAATCTCCGTCGTCTCATCATTGCTTCCAATGTAAAATTTCCCAGATTTCTCTGATTTTGTACATGCATGAACATTCTTTTTAAAATCTTGTGTAGTTAAATCTTTACTTCAGTGAATTAAGAATTGGATTTTGTGTAATTCGTGGTTACAGGTTGTTTACTTCATTGTGAGGATGCTGATTTTCCATTCAAGCTTTACTTGGAAACACTGGATCGGCTTAGTCGTAACTTCGCTCGCTTACGCGATCCCATTTAAGCAGCTTGATCGAATGGCGAAACCTAGTGTTACAGATGATGGTGAGCTTATCGATGGTGGATTTGACATGACCACTGGTGGAATCTGCGGGTACGTTTTTAGATTTTTGTGTTGTGTGATCAATAAGAACCAAAACCTAGCTTCTATGTCTTGGATTTGCATTTCATAATCTTTGATGATCTTTGGCAGATATTTGCATGATGTAATCTATATCACCTGTTTCGTGCAATTAGCTTCAATCATCTCTGGAAAATTTTGGTACACTTATCTAGTGGTAAGCATAGTTTTTAGTTTTTAATTATTGATAACTTCTAATTGATATGTGAGAATTGGATTGAAAATGATTGAATCTGTTGTTTGATTTTTAGATTCCTGGGTTTGGAGCCTATAAAGCTTCTGGTCTTATTCGAGGATTCATGTCACAAGGTTCAGAGGTAAGTTAATCACTCATAGTAAGTAGTGTTAACTGCTTTAAACAAGGTAAAAGCTTTAACTTGTCTTTGTGGCCTTGAATTTAGGGAGGTGTGGAAGATGAGAAAACCCGTAAAAAGCGAGAGAAGATGGAGAGGAAGGCTTCAAGAGGGCAAGCTGTCAGAACGAGAACAAGATGAGTGTGTTGTTGTGGAATACGACATGAACTTGAGGAAGTTTTTTCGAATTGCAATACAAATGTAATTTCAAAAGGTAAACTCTCTAGGCTCTGTGAATCCCTTTTACATGATCATGTATACAATATTTACTTTGATGGGGAATAGTCATCGAGTAGAGCACAGTCGATTCTCTGGAGATAGACGTTCTTCTCTTTGAGATCATAAGCAATATTGTAGTATTGTTGAGCTATTAGACCAATAGCTGTGAAATCTTTATAGCGTCTTCCATGTTCTGTGGTTGGCCTCACCGACATACAAAAGACGTCGTGGTACATATCCGATTTTGACATTGAATAAAACATGCTTGTGGCCTCCATAGCCAGCTCAGCTCCGCCTGCAAAATGAAATGTCACCACTGGGAAGCCTGTTAGCTCTTGGTTCACTCTTCCGTGGTAGCATAAAAAGTCTCTATACCAATATCTCTCTAATTTTGAATCCAGAATGGATTTTACTTCAATGTAGAGTTCTCTGTAGGCTATTTCTGCTAACCAAGTATAGAGTGTGCCCGAGTCAAGTACGACCCCTGTATTTGGTCCTCTTCTTCTGAATACTGTTGGTTCAATATTGAGTTGTCTTTCCCCAACACTAATCCCTTCAAGATTCATATAGTACAAACCATTCTCTGTCTCAATGGGTGTAGGATCACCGAGAATATCCGTGTCCTCACCCAGAACCAGCTGATTGAAACCGTAGTTTTGGTTAACTAAATCGCCAATGCAGTAAGAGAATTTAGACCCGAGCTGCACGGCAAGTGATGTGGGTTTGGCTCCTAAACCCAGAACACCAGTGATTACATTCTCTGACTGCTCTCCATTCTCATGGCCACACCCAAAGGCAACTGGTTGGGTCACAACAGTATTTCCGTTAGGTGTTTTGAAGGTCCACCTTTCTTTAGCTAGAACGCCTTTTGAGCCAGCGCCGCTTATGTATGACTGTTCGTAAAGGCATTTATTTGAGGAGCCACATTGTGAGTTTGGTGCATACTTGCAAAATTGATCATTGCAAGAAAACTCTTCAAATGTTGACGACAATTTTGGATTGAATACTGAAGAGCAGTGGTTGCAGGGAATACACTGGATCCATGAAAGTGAGCTTCCAGTGTCCATGATAATGAACTGCGGTATCGGAGGCTGTCCTACGGAGACATTCACAAAAAACATTGATGTTTCAATTGCTTGGTTTACATTGACTTGGATATCGCTGCTTCTTAGCTCGTTATCAATCGAATTCCGTAGATGCATAAACCTAGCCGACGAAATATCTGTCAGGTGTTCGATATGGTCTTCTGGGGTGATTGGAACTCGAGCATTTGGGTTGCGACTAGCCACTGATTCACGGCGTATCAGCTTCATCGCCATTCGGTTAGGCTTAACGGATTCAGTACATATTAACGGCACAATGATGAAGAGTAAGAGTGATGATGTTTTGGAAAAACATTCCATTGTTGTTCAGACAGAACTAAGTCATGGACTTGGGTAATTACCGAGACCATTTTGTAACACAAATGAAAGTTAAGACAGGATCAAAGCATAAAGATTGTGTTATGAAGAAGAATATAAAAGATCAAAACACAACTAACTGATGCACAATTTTAAAATATATTATATCGAAAAACAACCAAAAATCATGAGACTATATAGCAGAAGTTTGTTGGAGGTTATATATATAAAAGATATCATGTACTTCACATCTTAGTAGTGACTACTTACTGAGAATTCTTATTCGCCAAATATAAGCACAGGCGTCAAACGGACCAATCCGTGTCCATCTAGTTCGTTATGTTGCTAATGTCTTTTTTGGACCGCGTTGACTTATTATAACTGCTGTACTGAATTTAAAGAATCAAGATAGTGGAATATCCGAAAATTACTAAAAAACTGTTAAATTTTTAAAATACTAGAAAACTATGAATTTTTTTAAGAAAATATACTTAAACATTATCCAAAATATTCAAAAATCACCTAAAAATACCCAAAAATATTAGGTATATTATATTAGTGTATATACGTTCATAATATCGGATTGATATGGTATCCTACCGATATCGATTATAGGTGTTTCTTGGGTATAAGACCATCTCCATCAATAAGAATTCCATTTGAAGTTTTTACCATTTGTTTAATACCAAAAATGAGTTAAGAATTCCATTATGATTTTTATTCCTTTTGTGATTCCAATGGTAGAACCTCATTTGGGGTTCTTATTTTTTATTTTATTTTATTTATGTAATTGTAAAATAATTACTACTTCTCACATTTCCTTAGTTTCTTTCGGTTGATGCACTTTCAAGCTTAAATGCTTCCTCCATTATCCACCTCAAACATCACCGAAAACAAAATTAATAGCAACAACAAAGTATAAACATTAAAGCCAAACTCATTCATTAGACTTAAACTTAAACTAATAGTACAAGAAAGCCATTACAACCGAAGCAAAAGAAACCAAACAACAAAGGAAAGGTCATTACAAAAGACAGATTACACTAGAAAACATAAAGCCATTACAACAACAAACATAGTACAAACATCCGAGATCTTGTATTTGCTTCGCACCAAATCAAAACAAAGACCAGAATCATTATTTAATAAACGCCAACCGAACTTAGCAAATAATGTTTTATTCATTTCAAAAACGTCGAATTTCCAATCCACCTTCACATTTACGTAAACACACCTTTTTCCAAGCTACAAGATGTTGCTTCCTTCTACCAGGTTCATTACCCCAGATAAAATCCCTTGCCATTCGGTCAAGTGCCTTTAATAAAGGTAGGAAGACATATTACACTCATCGTATGAATAAAGAAGGCCGACAAAACAGTTTTAGTTATGTAAGACTGGCATACCCAATTACTTCCCCAACTCATAAACAACTTGAATACCACTTTCTCTGCTAATATGTTGAGCCAAATCTCTGTGAACTTGATTGGTTTCCAGCTTTTATCAATCACGGCTTGGTCAATTAAATGGCACAAGCTCTCGAATCTAATAACACAAAATGTTCTCGTGGCTAAAGAAATTAACATCACTGAGCATAATGAGAAATTCTACTATATGGAGCATAATGAGAAGATGCAACGACATCACTTGAATAATCACTTCAACGATATGAATCAACAATCACTTGAAGGTTGATTTAGCTGATGAGATTTTAATTTTGCAATTAAAAGATAATATTAAGAATAATAAATTGGATTAGCATCTAAATCTACATCGCAATCATCCAAAAGAAATTGACATAAATAAAGCCAATAAACAAGTAAACATCGATCTTCAAATCAAATACGAGAAAGATGGAAACAAAAATCAGAGAAATCAAGGCAACAAAGATGCAAAGTTTTAAGACTTAAGAATATCTTCGAATCACATATACACTACAGAGTTCTCGATGTACCAAAGAATACAAAACACTAATTTTTTAATCAAAATTGGAGTTAGTTGAGAATCTGAAAACAACATCAATCCCTAGAATATAAAAGGATTTGAGTGATTTCAAATTCGAATTCAAAGAATTATACCTGGAGAATCGACTACAATTCTTACAGAGTAACCATGGACAAGGAGGCGCTTAACAACGGCATGGCCGAGGTAAGAAACACCGCTAGTAACAGAAACCAAATCTGTTACCGGAATCAGAATCGAGATCCATGGCAATTCTGGATTTAGCAGCACGAGAGCCACCATATCATCTCTCCTTCTCTGAACAGCAGCGCAAATGAAATCCTTAAACTCAGACGAGAACTTATTGGACGCACGAACAATCCTCATAGTCGTTGGAAGTAGAGAAAACCCAACAAACGAATTAATACGCGTTTGAGAAGAATAGGATACGACGATGATTCTCTATGGCTAGCGAAAGGCAAAGAGTCGAAGAAGAAGAGGCTAAGAACCGGTTCTTTAATCTCCTAATTAAGAATCGTCTAAATTTTTTTAATACTAAATAGATTTAAGATACCCACTAAGAACCCTCCAATGGGCTTGCTCTAAGTGTCTTGGGCATTCAAGTTTTTAGATTGGATTCGGTTCTAATCCAGATCTTTCGGATCCATAAATTTTATATTCATATAGGACCCGTTACTTTTTCTGTTCAAATTTTTTTTTATTTTTTGTCAACGATATAGTTATAGTAAAAAGACGTCCGAATTACAAACCAGACACTCTACCTATCTTAGCCAGAGCATCAGTTTTATAATTTATAATTTATAATTTATAATTTATGTTCAAGTTTAGATTGGTTCTATTCAGATATATGTCAGTTAATTATAAAAATTGTAAACTACCTAAATATCTTAATACTCACAAAATATTCAAAAAAATACAAAAATATCAAATAATTACTTAACAGTAGCATAAAATGTCATTTTAATACCTTTAATATTGAAAGACATCTAAAATACCGAAACACACTAAAAATACTAATAAAATACTCTAAAATACTATAAATCAGATCTTCGGATATCCGTTCCATTCTTGGTTCAGGTCCGGATTCGGATCTTAAATTTTTGAATATGTTCGGATATTTAGACATTTTGAGTTTAGGTTCGGATTTTCTTTTTAGTATCGAATGCAAATTCAATTTTTTGATCCGGTTTTCAGGACCGAATTATAACAAAGAAGAAGTGCCGAATTATAACAAAGAAGAAGTATCAAACGTTTTGAGAATACATGAAACAAATCAAAAACGTATTATTCTGGTTTAGTTTCGGTTTGGTTGTTTAGTTTTGTATATTATGCTTACACCTGTCACAGAACGATCTAGGGACAAGACCTATTAAACCCCCGGTTTGTAACATACAGTTCGCAAATCCCACTCCTACACAACCTAGAATTTTAGGATCCACCCTATGCACCCAGCTAAGTAAACAAGTCAAAGTACCATTAAATTTTGGTCCTGAAAGTTTGACAATAACACACGAAGGTCAGATTTGACTTTGACTGAACATTGCTTTAACCAAACCAGAGTTTTAAGACATGATTGATAACAAAAGTTCTAAAATATTAATGAGTTTTACAGAGACATACCAAAAGAAACACCTTCCAAAGAAAAATGTATGTACATCCAAAATAATGAAACATTAAGCCCTGAAATCTCAATTTTCCGAAGATTGATTACCATTTACATATCTATATCATCTCAAAAAATTTGAAGTCATGAAGATATGATATCTTTCTTTCTATCTTGGACCAGATAGTTCCATTGCAAATGAGTCTAACGCCTGATTATCATCATCATCTTCAAAACCTGAGGATCCAAACAGATGTTTGGTTTGGTTGTTGCCATTAGCATCAGTGGAAGTAACAGTCCTGTAAGAGATACTGGCATGGTAGAAATGTGAATGGTTATGTGAAGCAGCCCATCTCTCTGCTAATCCATCTCCTTCAAGCATCTGAACTACTTCAGACATTTTCGGTCTGTGTGCTGGAAGAAACTGAGTGCAGAGCAAAGCCACTTGCAGCATCTCTCCAACCTCTATTCTATCATAGTTTGTCCCGAGTTCCCGGTCCACAAGCTCCTTTACTTTCATTTCTTTGTGAAGCTTCCTCACCTGCAATCCAAAAAACAATTTTAGGACCATATTTTAATCTTTACTTTGGCCTATAGATTACAGTAGTAGCTTTACCCATTCAAGCATAGCTCCTTTCTGGCTAACGGTTTTGCCAAATTCAAGAGCTCTCATTCCTGTAATAAGCTCTAGCAAGAGTATACCGAACCCAAAGACATCAGTCTTCTCAGATGACTGGCCAGTGGAGAGATATTCAGGTGCGATGTGACCAACAGTGCCTCGAACCGCAGTTGTGACATGTGAATCTGCATGGTTGAGTAGCTTTGCAAGCCCAAAATCCCCAACTACAGCTTCGAAAAACTCATCTAGGAGAATATTTGCTGCCTTGACATCTCGGTGAATGATCTTGGGGTCGCATTGCTCGTGTAGATAAAACAAACCTCTTGCAGCTCCTATAGCTATCTTTTTCCTCGTGTTCCAGTCCAATGCTGGTTTAGCTGTAACAATAACAAAAATCAGTTAAAAGTCATTTCGATTTTGCATATAATAGTGAAACAAAATCAGTTTTATGGTTACCTTTAAGCCTAGAGGCAACGCTGCCATTGGACATGTAAGGGTACACAAGAAGTCGTTCACTAGAACTTGCACAATAACCGATTAACCGAAGCAGATTCTTGTGAACAGCTAAGCTGATCATCTCAAGCTCAGTTCGAAACTGTGAGTTCCCAGAGGCTCCATTCACATCTTTCAATCGTTTGACTGCAACCATTGTCCCATCCCCGAGCTTTCCTCTGTACACATTACCAAACCCACCTGCACCAAGAATGTGCTTAGAACTAAAACCATCTGTTGCTACATGGAGTTCTCTGAAAGTGAAGCTTCTTAGATTTCCTAATCCAAGTAACCCTTCCTCTTGCTTGTCTGCATAAAGAACCCCTAAAAACATTATTTACATTTGAAAACAAACAAACTTCTTGAAATCATATTACATAAAACCACAAGTAGACAAACCATTTATATGAAGCATCATGAGCCTTCTTTGTTTCTTTCGGTACCAAATGATCCCGAGAGTGAGGATTACACTAAGAGCAAAGCCAAGGCTTACACCAAAAGCAACAGCTAATATGTTGGTCTTGCGTCCTACAAATCCCAGATGATATAAACTCATTAAAAATCTCGATAAAACTGAAAGAAAAATCAATCAAGATTATTGAATTTAAGGATTTACCAGATGAGGAGCGTAAAGAGACAGAAAGAGGACTTGCATTGATCGATCCTGAACAAATCTCAGGTGGACTGTTTCTACAAATCAAAGGATTCCCAGCAACACTACATTCAACAATAAAAAAGTTTAGAAGAACTCAATCTTGACAAGACTAGAAGTGAGTTGAAAAATGCTAAAAACCAAACATGAAAGCTTTACTTGAATGTCTTTCCAGAAAATTTAGGAATAGGACCTCTGAGATTGTTATAAGACAAGTCTCTGAAACCAAACATCAAAACATGAGTACAGAGGTTACAAAATGTGAGAAAAAATCGAACTTTGAATTTGTATATATATACGTACAAGAATGAGAGGTGAGGGATTTGAGACAGAGAAGCAGGGAAGGGCCCAGATATTGTGTTGTTGTTTAACCTCCTAAACCAAATCATCACAGAAACGTACGAGGTTAGGAGGACAAAGCTTTGATAGCTTTAAGAAAATCATTTTAATACTTACGAGAACAGAAACTCACAGATATTGGAGGCTAGTGAGCTGGTTAACCGAAGCGGGAATTTCACCGGAGAACCGGTTATTAGATAAATCCAAAGTCTGTAACTTTGGAAGATAACAGAGCTCCGGTGGTATTTTGCTGGAGAGGTTATTGTTCTGTAATAACCTTCAAAATCCAACAAAAACAGAGTTTAAGGAAACAAACAAAAGAAACACTGTTTATGAAGAAACAAAACTACAAAATAATCTTACACTTGTCTAAGATTAGTGAGATTTCCAATTGACCCAGATAAAGTTCCTGAAAGAGACTGACTTGGAGCTCCTCTGTAAGTGGAGAAAGAGAAAGATTTGTCTCCATTAATGTCCATCAAAAACAAATTTGTAAGAAAACGACAACAACAACACTTACAAGCCAATTACAAGGTTATCTGCAGAACAAGTAATCATCGTCCAACTACATGGATCAACAGAAAACTCATCCCAATTCTTCAAAACACCATGAGGATCATGCAAATCATTCTTTATGTTTATCAACGCCTCCACTATTAAACACATCACACAAAACATACATAAAGCTTCAAAATTTCAAATAACCAAAAGAAAATTTCGTTATATGATTTTGTTTTTACCTTCAGGGTTTCTGGGTTCAGAAGAGAGAGAACAAGTAAAGAAGAAACAGAGGAACAAAACAGAGAAGAGAAAAAAAGGATTTTTCGTCATAGTTATCGTCTTCATATTATCACACTGAAAAAAGCTTTAAGCTAAGTTTAACAGAAGGAGAACAAGAACAAAAATCATTCCTTTGTTGATTTGTGTGACCATAAAAACATAAAAGAGAGAAAGCAAAAGCAACAAAGAAGAAAAACGAAAGCTTTTTTTTTTCTTTTTGTTTTAAAACCTTTTTTCTTGGGTGTAACTTTCTTTCTTCACACAGAATTCTGTGTCAAAATGTTATGAATTTAAGAAGATTATAAATGAGAAGAAAAAGGTTTGATTTTTGTGAAAGAGAAAGCTTAAAAACCAGAAAGCATTTTTCTGGGTTTGAGAGAGAGAGAGTGTGTGTAGGTAGTGTTGTGGTTTATGGAGAGGAAGAGAATCAGGTAAGAAAGTTGATACGGACCCGTAGGGTTGAAACTTTATTTTTTTAGGTTTTTTTATTTATTTTAATATGCCAAATTTGTGAAAGTTTGTTTTATATATAAAATAAAAGTGACAATGAATGTATTAATAAATTCTAATTCGCGTATTATGAGAGAATGAGAAGCTTCTTGATCAAATTTGTTTTCTTTTCTTGAATAAGTGATCAAAGATAGCATATTCGCTTTGTTTTAAAAGAATTTGGAATTTTCAACTATTCCAATTTATGCTTTTTAAGGGAAAAATTGTGAAACTCTTCGAGCTATAATTTTATCATAGATTTGTATTTTTTCTTTGTGAGAAGAGCGGGAATTGGGAAGACATATCTTTTATTAGAAATTCGAAACCAAATTAAAGTACAGACATTTCTGGAGACCGAGACTCTATCTATATCTTCCAAAACTATCGATCGAAGTAATCAAAATCATATAAAAATCTAAAAGAAATGTAAACATATAGTTAGCTAATCTATTGATAAAGCGGTTAGCTTTTTTATATACATATGTGATCTAGACTATCCATATTAATTGTGTTTAGTAAAATAGATTAATTGTTTTTATTTACAATCACAAGAGATTTAAGGTTAAAATGCTGCATAATAGTTTTCCAAAGTCTGTAGAAATTCATATTTCTTTGGATCAGTCTGTTATATCGTATTTGATGAGATTGTTTATGGTGTTATTTTTACTATATATGTTTTGACAAGCATACAATTGTTGATATATTCCCTAAAGTTTTTGAACAAAAATAATTCGTGATTTTTTAAGCCAAATCTGATATCTGTGACATCAATTGTTCAATTTGAGAGGATGTATAAGAAAATGATGTAGTGAGCTAATTACCCTTGTATAGTTTGGTAATGTAGATTGTTATATTTAGGTTTACCTGTATATGTGTTTAAGGCATTGTTTCCCATAAAACTAGTTTGGTCAAATGTATAAAAATATTTTTTTGGTAAATTCGACTTTAAATCACTATGTAAATTAGTATGATAGGATTTTTTTTTGACAATGATATAACTATAGCATAGACAATCATAATCACAAAATAGATACCCGTCCTAACTTGGCCAGAGCATCAGCTTTATAATTTAATTGTCTGGGAATGACCAATAAACAACAAGAAGAAAACCTTAGATTCAGTTTTCGAAACTCCTCCCGGTATGGTACGAACGCCGACCACTCCTCGGGTTGCTGGATTATAGAAAAGACCGTCTCACAGTCCGTCGAGATCTCCACTTCCTAGATATGTAACTCCACAAGCGCTCCCAAGACCTATATTACTGCCTCACACTTTGCATGAAGAGCCAACAAACATCTATGAATCCTGATCGATCCCGAACATATTCCTTCCACCGAATCTGGAAAACAAATCCAACCGACCCCTGTGTAGAGGTCAGTATCCTTCCAGGACGCATCCACGTAACATTTATAGCCCGTGAAACTTGGATTGGCTGTGGTAAGGAATATACAAGGTGTCTTGATCTTCTCAAGGTTATAAACCCTCAGTTCGCGCGGAACTGTACTAGTTTGGCGGGCCAGAGACCACTCCTTGTACTGTGTTGTGGCCCTCTCCACAATAATTCTATGGTCAAGATCAATTTGTGTGAAACAAAACTCATTACACGCTTTCTAGATATGCCAAATAAGCCAGGAAAAGCTGGCAAACTCTATCTGGTGTTTTGCGCGGGAAAGCAAATAATCCAAATTATACCCAACTGAATCTCCCGGGAAAATCCCCAAAGGACTAGGTACCATTGATAAAGCCCAAACTTGAACTACTGGTGGGCATTCAAATAATAGATGGTATACCGACTCAATATCCGCCCCACATCTCAGACACCTCGTATCCTTACCAATACCACGTTTTACCAAATTTTAATACACCGCTGTTCATCCTGACAGCACTTGCATTAGTATGATAGGATTTAGAAATTGAGTTATGAATCATAAAAACAAATATAAAATATTTTAAAGCATTGTTTTTTTATGTTAACCAAAAAGGAGTGGACTAAAGTTCAAATCAATTTTTCAAAGACTGGATTACAACCCAAATTTGAATATATGGTGGTTGAATGAAAATGAAAGCAATTTTGTATTTAAAGAGAGATTGATACATAATCTAGATTTATAAAACAACTTTATTTCCAAATGGAAACTATTATAATGGAGTAAACCGGAGAAAATATATTAACTGATTATGACCTCAAAATATCTCAAAAAGATTCTTGGGCCAAAATTAGTCACTAATAAATATCATTAAAATAACCAAAATTACAAGACAATCTTATATAATAGTTTGGAAAGATATGTATAAGTTTTGTGTAAAGTAAGAAAAAACAAAAAGCACAGAATTGACGTGTGTGGTTTACTGATACTATAACCACTGGTAACACGGTACGACCAGTTACAGAGGGTAAGGTACGAGACTGGCTTGAGCTAACATGCACCTGTACACTCTCATTCTCTTGTCTTCTCTTTTATTTACTTTCTTCCATCTTTATTCTCATATATAATTTTATGATAATATATATATATATAGGGTTTTATACCAAAAACCATATAAATTTCTATTTTTACAAATATATTCTGTATTTCCAAAAAATTATAAATTAATTCTACAAAATTAAAATTAATATATAATATTATTTTCATACATATTTTTAAAAAGCTTTCACAATAACATATTCGAGTTTTCATTTGAGACTTATATTAAGTATTATTTTGAATTTTGCCAAATTATTTTACTTTTTTGTCAATATTAAGTCACAACTGACCAGTTGAGTAGATAATTCCTACATAATGTAGATAACAGGATTTGATCTTTAGTTATGTAAAAGTACATATTTTAATGGGTTAATTACCTCACATTAGAATAAAGGTTATCTGACAAATTATTTTACATTTTTAGAGATAAAAAGTATAGCTACAAAATATATGGATTAAAAAAAAATGCATGGATAAAAAACATAACTTGGATTGCAATCTTTGAATAGTAGGATGAATCAAATCTTCATAATTTCTAGGCTTACACATATCTAATATAAATATTCTTATAACAATAAGTCAATAATAGAAATAGTAGCCTCGCGAAATAAATGATTTAGAACAATGCGTAAATTTTTGGTTTTGATTTTGGTATTTATCAGAAATTAGATTGTTGCAGTTTGACTAGACGACAATTAGACCATGTTTTAAGATTTATTAGAAAATTTAGAACTAGATTAATTATCGGTACTCTTTTTTCAAAAATTCTTAAGGTTTCGACTTATACCCTATATTAATAAAAAAGGATAATGATATAATAAGTGAAATTAATGATAGAGAGAATAAAATTTAAATATATAAAAAATTACTTCAAGAGGTAGTCAAACGTGAACCTCTTCTCAAAATATTCATGATAATGATATTAATATATTTTAAGACTATAAATAGTTTACAAAAATAAAAATAAAAAGGTTGGAATACGGCAAGAAGCTTGCTTTTGCCTTGCCTGATGTGGTGTGATTTGTGATGTTACATTTTTCTGACAAGTCCCTCTACTTTTGTTTTCTTCCCTTTTTAGTCATTTTGGTCTTCTTCCGTATCACCCAGTCTACACAAAAATTAATGTATCTTCTTTCTTATTTTTTTCAATAAAAATAGTTAGGTTTTGATATATAATAATTGTCGTTATCAGAAGTAGATCAGTTTGGTCCAAATTTTATAGCATTATAAGCCAGAATTTGGAAATTAAATTTTTCTAATAAATAAACTTGGTAAGTTTTATCCGGTTGTACAGTAGTAACATAATCTCAATTAACCATGGTATTAAGTATGATGTTAGATGTTTTCATTGTGGTGCGAGACCGAATCCATTAATCATATATTTTTTGAATATTTGCCAACCATACAAGCTTAGACATTATCCTGCATATCTTCTGTAGTGGATATGTTTCCAGGGACATCAATTAGGTACAATTTAGACTACTTATTTTGGCGTGTATCAGACCAAATAGATGTCAAAGTTTTTTTTTGGATTATATGACACATATGAAAAGCTAGAAATGATCATTGTTTTTCGGATATTAGTACTAACTCTTATATTTTCATCATTCAGACGTAAACTGACTATAAAGAATGATTTTCTGTCATAAGTGAATTATCGGTTTTGAGGAAACCTGTATAGGTTAGTTTTTCTTCCAAATGGTCGTACTTGGCAGATCCCTCTACAACAAATTAAAGTTTCACAAGGTACAAATGTTTTGTGGATGGTTTTTGGAAAAGTGCAGATCTCCAATACAGATTGGGTTGGGTCTGCTTTCCAAATTCAGTAGACGGAGTTCGCATGGATGCTCGAGGATTGAAACCTCCCAGCCCTTCATTCAGAGTTTGAACCTCTTTTGTGGATAATGGAGTCATTGTTGTCTTTTTAAACGACGAAAGTACAGATTTCGACGGATTGCAAGACAGTTTTAAAGATTTTTAATTATTCAGAGGAGTAGGCAGCTTTTCTATCATATCATATTTTCAAGACTAAGTTCTCTCTTATTCATTGTTCTTTAAGACTAAGTTCTCTATCATATCAGATTTTCTCGTTCATCATATTAGAGAAATGACTAATAATTTACTAATGTAATATTTTTTATTATAATAACGTTAAAAAAAAAATTGTTCATATAAAGATGGTTCTTAAACGCATAGTGATAAATACATTTATTAGATTCGTCATTTAAAAATTATTATAAGAGAAAATTCCATAAAAATAAAATTTAAAATTACATTTTAAAAACTTAAATTACATTTTTGGGTAAAGGGTTCTCTATTAAAAAATAATTACAGCATAGACAGAATATCCTTAGACTTTATACTTAGAGCACCTTCATTGGAAGGTCTTAACTAAGAGTTCCTAGTATTATTAAAATAGAAAAATAAAAAAAGTAGAAAGAGAGAAGATGGATTCTTATCAAGACAATCTCTTAACAAGTGTCAAATTTTTCATTAGACCATTTATTTAAAAATATTAAAATTAAAATAAATATTAAATTTTTATAAAAATATTATTAATTTATTTATTTAAGAAACCCTCCCATTAGAGATGGTCTTAGAGTAACTCAATCATCTAAATTCATTCAAAATCTTAATATATATATATTTTAGACTGCTTTTTTGAGTAAATCCAACCGTCAAGAGTAAAATTATTTAAAACCTTAGGTTAAATACTTAATATATATAATTTGTGACAGTTTTACTGTCAAATTTAGACCATATTCGTAATTATTATTGAAATCATCTTTTGATTACCCTATAGATATGTGCATTTGAGTTTAGCATATCCTTCACACAAAGATTACGTACGGTCGTCTTTACATGCCTAATGTTTGTGCAAAGTTTCATCTAATTAATGGATTCAGTTTATTCCGTCCAATTTCATCAAATATAGTTTGATCATTTAAAAGGAAAATGAAATTCAAGTTGGACCAATTTCCATTTTGAGGAGTTCAAGATGACTTCAGCAAAGATATACTTTGCAACCAATCTCCATAGTTTCCTTCTGATGCATTTTCTGAGATCATTACATAATGCTTTGTTGTCGTTTTTCCTTTTTATTTGTACTAATAAGTCAATATGTTTCCAAATTAGTAACAACAATATATAAAACTGATATACTACCTAGTTTAGTATTGTATACAAATGGAGTTAATATCTACATGATCATTTCTATATTTTTTCATTAGAAGTTCAAGGAAACTTTTTCAAAGTGATCTGATTTGCAAAAAGAAACCTCTAGATGAAATATGATCAAAATAAGTCCAATATATATTCCAACCACATTCAATTTAGTTCCAAATTTACATCCAGTTTTTTTCAATCTAAAAAAGTCTGTACAATAGACATTTCATAGGTTCTAATTGTGCTCAGACATAAAATAGCATATTAATTGTTTGAGCTCGATTAAAATATGTGAAATGTAAGTTGTATATTTGTTTTAGTCTAAACTATTGTAAATCCAGTAAGTGTTTCTAGTCTTATTAGCGTATAATTAATTTTGGCAAAAAATAAAAAAACAGCAAGGGGTTATAATTTAAAAAATAAAAAGTTTTATATTATTAATATTATAACATCCATTATAAGCTATAGTTATGTTGCATTCTTTTTAGACTTTATAGTATTACTTTGCACATTTTTTTTTAATTTCATCATATTATTTTGCATATAATTTATTTGAATATTTTTTTACAAACTATTGTCATTTTGAGATATTTTCTTGCACTATTAATTTATATATATTTTGTTTGAAGAAATTTTTTATAAATTATGATGAAGTTGAAATTCTCCTTTTTGTTTTTGCATAAAACCCTAAATTTTACGAGAAAAAACAATTATTGATTAACTATCACACGCTGTCATATATCCATAATAGTTAAATATATTCTAATCTTATCATCTAGAGAAAAATTATGTAAAAGCATAAACATCTTTCTCAATAATTTGTGCCACATAAAATTTGAAGTGGCCGAATCAAAACGTTGATATGTTGCCTTTATGAATATTTTTGATGTTTGTATAATTTTTTTTCTTTTTTTGCAACCATTTAACAGATATTAAAATATATTTTAAATTTCTCAAAGATCAGTATTCTCAAAAATACAAATTATGCCAATGATATATGCTTTAGATTCGTGTGCTACACATTTGTATGTTATTGTGTTCGTTGGCCGAACTTGTTCTTTCTGCTTTAAATGAATAAATACTACTCTGTCTTCTGCAAAAAAATTCGATGAAAAGAAAGATCGAATATAGCACATTCGAAGTTAATGGAAACAACACTTTAGGTTTAATCCATTATTCGATTATCATTACTACTATTCGTTATACGAATATATATGTGTGTTGTTTACGTCACATTTTCTTTATTAGCAAATGCTTGCTGTTAGTTCTCCGTCACATTTTTATGTATTAGTAAATAAAATATTTTTTTGTAGGGATGTTTATTAGGTTATTCAATTTATTTTTTTAGAAATTATTCAAATTTTAAGATTTTTGGATTTTAGAAAATATATCATATCGAAGATTTAGCAAGGGTTCACGTTTGTGTGTGTGTGTTTTTTTTTTATAAAAAAAGCTATATGAAACAAGTTTTATTTGTATCAAATTTTATTTTAATTCATTTTGACTAAGATATTTGTTGGAAATAAATGTCACTAAATAAATTGAATAAGATAGCATATGTATCAAATTAAATATACAGATATGTATATATATATATGTATTTTATCTAAATATATTACTTATTTTAATAAATTTGGTTATTTACAGTTGAGTTTACATTATTTAAACTAGCTTTAGTTTGAGTAATTTAATATATATATATATATATATATAAATTTTCTACTTATTTTGGATTCAGATATATAAATTAGGGTTTATGTGAAGAATTTTTGGTTCTATGTGATAATTTTTCCGATGACAATATCATTAATCTGGTTGGTTTGATCTAATCTGCTATTTGTAAAATATATGGTTATTTTGTGGTCAATTAATACTTTGTTTGAAAATAGTGTTTGAAACAAATATTTGGAAACAACATTTAAAAATGTCAACTAAATATAGGTGTACAGTCATTTCTAAATGAACTTATTTATGTGAACTTTTTTTTTTAACTATAGAGTATATAAAAAAGCTAAATTCGTGGGTGAAGCGATTTCCGGCGAGGTGATTTCTAGCGATGTGTAATCCCTGGCGTTTTCCGGCGCAGAAGGTAATACCGATCGCGAGTTTTGAAATTGCGGTGGTGATTTCCAGGGAGAAGGTTTTCTTTTGGGCGTTCTCGGCTTCGATTTCCCGATTTGGTTTTCTAGGGCGTCTTAGGCGATTTCCGCTGAGAGAAAGGCGGTTCTCGGCAACGTGTTTTCTATATTGATTTCTGGAGCAGTGGGTGGTCCAGATCTAGGTTTTCCGAGCGCGGTGGTGATTTACAGGGAGACGGTTTCATTAGGGCTTTTCGGCTTCGACCTTCCGAGTTTGGGTGAGTTCTTGTTAAAATTGGTCCATATTAGGGTTTCCATCCCAGTTTGATTTAGAGTTTGAAACATGGGTCTGAGATCGATCACATCGCTCAATATTGGTTAGGATATGCATTTGGGTTTGTCAAATGTTGTTCACCCTAGAGGTACTAGGAACTTGGTTTATTGATCATTGTAAGTTCTCTAGATCATTAGAGGTTTTGGTGTTTTGGATAAAGTGGCAATACGTTAAGGGGAGTGAAACCTGGTATTGTGATAATATTAATTTCATAATTACGGGTTTTTGCTTTGATCCTGACGACGTCTTCCTTGTGTGTTGGCAGACCTTACTCTCGGGTTTGGTTAAGGAAAATCTTAGCTTATGAGGTTTTGCTTTCACAAGAAGAATTTTTTATTGGTTTTCATACCCTTTTCTTGTTCTTTGATTCACAATGGAGTGTTTTTGAAAAGGTTAATGACAAGGTTGGATTTTTTTGTATTTGGTGCTGGCCTAGTTGGTTAAGTTGGATAGTAGTTACTTCTTGTGGTATTCATAGATCTGCACAAATGAAAACTGATGTGATTTTCCTGTTTGGTAAGGAGGATTTGAATGGTTCGATTGTGTTTCGATTGTTCAAGGTTTTACATGAGTTGCATAATTCACAAACTAGATCACCATATTCTATGCTTTCATGTCGTTGTCTTTCAATGATCACTGTTTTAAGTGTGTCTAAGCTGACAATTCATGTTAGTGATTGGGGTTATCTCATTTCATTTGTTATGTATTGTCGCAAACGTCTGATGTCTTTCCAACGGTTTCAGTTTGGGAGTTATATCCTGTTCATGGTGAAATTGTCTTTACCTAGGTTAACTTTGCTTATGATGTTGTTATTTCGTCAATTTGATGTAATACGAAATCGATATAGGGTTCAATGGTGTTTTTTATTCTCTTTTGTAAGGACTTTGAGGCAGAGAAGAATTGCTTTCAAGGGCCCTGGTCTTAAGGTGTTATTCATGAATATGATTTTGGGTTATTATCGATTAATTCATGTGCGTTTTAATTTACACTCTTGTTATTATTTGAAATTTCAAATTTCCTTACTTTTAGGAATAAGAGATGGGGATTTATTCACCTTTTGTGTAGATCTTTTTCTGTTCCAAGGACCAAGTCAAATCTTAGTTCTGTTATTAGTGGATAATATCTTAATGTTTTTAAAAATTGAATGGATAGATACTCGGAACAATTTGAAACTGGTTCCCAATAAATTAAGGAAAGGGGAACTCTTTTATTCTATAAGAAATTTTTACTCCAAAACATTAATTCACTTTTCCTTGTTTCTTTTCTTACGAAAGTCTTAGCAACTTATTCTAGTGTTTTTAGACAAATATGGTTTCGAGTTTTAGTTAAGAGGATGGCTCAGACTGGTCTTAATAAGAAGAAGATGGATCTTGATTCACCACCTCGAAGGTTAAAAGTCAAGATACCTAAAATAGATAATTCGGATCTCTTAGCAAGAAGTTCTAGGATTCTGATGGGTCGGTGTTTGAACCCATCAATCTAGAATATGGATACATTCATTTTCATATATCTCAATTCTGGAATCTTGTAGGAAAAGTAAGTGGTTTAAATCTTGGTAATGGCATTTTCAATTTGAATTTCAATCAATGGCAGATTTGGAAGGAGTGCTCAGTTATGGTTCCATCAATTTTGATGGGTGGATGGTGTTTTACGTGCCTTTGAAACCGATGGCCGATGCGGATTACCCAAGTTCGATTCACTTATGGATTCGGATAACATGTATTCCTTTTGAGTATAAAGTACAGGAAATTTGTAGGTTGGTGGCGGAATCTATAGGGAAAATAGTGTCAATTGAGGTGGCTAAAGGTCAAGTGCTTATTGAGTTGCCTTGTTCTAAACCTTTGATATTTTTGTCGATTCTGGTATTTGAAGAAGGGAGGGAATCGAAAATAATGTTTTAATATTAGGGTTGGAAGGTTTTTATTCCCTATGTTTCTGGATGACCCATAATGCTATAAATTGCTACAAATCCATATAGGAAGAGAGGAAATTGGGAATATATAAGAGAGGGAAAGTGGCTGGTGCTGGTAAAAATATGATTTTCAAAGGTGTTGTCATGAATGGTAAACGTAGTATGGGAGTCTCTTTTAAGACTAAAGCCCCTGCAGGAACACGTGAGGGACCTAAGCGAGGTCATGGTGTCCCAGTGGCAAGGCAGGAACCTGCGATTGAACCTTTGATGGAGGGTGTTGAGGTGGGAGTTGTAGAAATTAGGTATGCAAAAAAGTGAGACGGCCTTTGTTTCAGGTTCATGATGGTTTGAATTTGGCGGGTTCAGCTAGTGCAGTTGGGTCTGAGACAGGGCAAGGAAGTCTTCAAGCCTTAGAGACTTGATTGGTCCAGGATTTGGCTGTGGCAGAGGCTTTACTTTCGGGTAATGTTGCTGGGCCTGATGGGTTGGTCAATGATATCGATTATAGGCTTGATGGGTTGGTAAATGAGATCGGGTCTGGGTCTAGTTTAGAGGTTGGGAAGTTGGTTGAGTTTGTCACCGAGTATTTGGAGGATTATGAATTTCTCTCTCTTTTCCTCCTCCTCCGTTGTTGTTGTTGAGAGAGACTCTCTCTCTCT
>JAKUCM010004184.1:0-18216 GCA_023374145.1 Lepidium sativum
ACTGACTTAACCTATTTATTGTTTGACACAAAGTAACCTAACATTATACTTTTATTATAAAACTCAAATTTTAGAATGGACATTTCTATTAGTCAAATTATAAAACAAAAGTAAATTTACATTTATATTAGTCAAATGTAATGTTTAGCAAGAACGAAACACCAACTAAGTTAAGAATATCTCTTTTGTTATCGACTAGAAAATCACTCAAAACTAATCAACAATACAAAGTGTTGTATGCTCTATCGATGTACTTCACAAACTCAAAGACATCTCTTTATATATAGGGATCAAATAACTCTTGATCACTTCTCTTAATCCTACTTGGAATAGATATCTATAGCTCTTAAATCTTTTCCAAATCTTTTGATCTTATCATAAGGTTTAACTTCCTTTTTAAAGCTTATCTAAAACTCTAATTCTTTGAAGCTTTATCCAACATTCTCCTCCTTCAGGTTCAAACCTTCATTTGTGATAACTTGAACTCCCACTAGATTCCTCATTTGCTTGAACTTGATTCTTGCAAGAGCCTTTGTTAATATGTCCGCACATTGTTCTTCTCCTGGCACATGCTTCACCGCAATTTGGTTGGTTTCTATACACTCACGAATAAAATGGTATCATCTTCTTTGGCTCTGCATAGTTTCAGTCCGAACTCCATAGGTGTATGTGTAGGATTACAGTCACTTAGACCAGCTTCTAGGAGTATCTTTCGAGCATAAGCTTCTTGCTTGATCTATATTCCTTCACTTGTCTGACTTACCTCAATGGCAAGGTAGTAATTAAGCTTTTTTAGATCCGTCATTTCGAGCTGATCCGACATTGCTGTCTTGAATTCTCTTATGACTTTATTTGTATTTCCTGTTACAAATAAATCATCAATGTACACTGCAACTAGCAACAAGTTGTTTTCTTCTTCTTTCCTATACACTGCACTCTCTTTAACACATCTCTTGAACCCCAAGCATCTTAGAACATGATCCAGTTTTGTGTTCCATGCACGAGGGGCCTGTCTTAACCCGTACAAAGATTTAGAGAGTTTAAACACCTTAGTCTCTTCTCCCTTCTTTTCAAACCCGACTGGCTGTGATACATATACATCTTCCTTCAATTCCCCATGTAGGAATGCAGTCTTGACGTTTTAAGTGATGTATATCCCAACTCGAAGAAGCTGCCAACCCCATAAGTAATCTAATAGTTTCTATACGAGTCACCGGAGCAAAGACTTCGTCAAAGTCAATTCCGACTTCTTGTGCATAGCCCTTCGCTACTAATCGTGCCTTAAACTTGTTGATGCTTCCATCTGAATTTCTTTTTAACTTACAGATCCACTTTAGGCATATGATTTTTGCGTCATGAGGTCTCTCTACTAATGTCCAAGTTTTATTCTTGTTAATAGACAAGATTTCGTCTTTACAAGCGTTATTCCATTCTTCGGAATTCTTAGCTTCTTCGTAACTTGTAGGTTCGTTGTTAAGTGATAGTAACAACTTCTCACACTCCAAATCTGCAAGTAGTACATAATCTTTAAGATAAGATGGCGGTTGTGTCTGTCTTGTTGTTCTTATTACCGGTTCACTACTTGTTATCTCCTCTGTTTCCTCTGTTTCGTTCACACCTTCTTCGATTTCCTCTGTTTCGGTTTCACTATTACCTTCATGAAGATCTTCAGTCTCATATGGACCGGCTCCATTATCTTGAGTATGTCCCCATGTTAACTGAAACATCCCTGGATTATGTGTGACATTCTCACTTTCTCCCTTCCAATTACAAGCTCTCCTCTCATTGAAAACAATATCTCGGCTTACTATAACTTTGCGTGTTCTCGGATTCAAAAGTCTGTATGCTTTTGATCCAGGTTCTATGTCGAGGTGTACAAGAATCTAAGAATGATCATCAAGCTTTTTCTGGTTTGTTGCTTCCACTTTTGCATACGCAAGACATCCAAATACTCTAATATGACTCACATTCGGCTTCTTTCCTCTGAGACATTCATACGGTGTTTGATTATGCAGAGCTCTCGTTGGTATTCGATTAATCAAATACGTTGAATGTCTGATCCCTTCTCCCCACAAGAAATTTTGGAACGTTCATTGCCTTTAATATACTCCGAGTCATCTCCATGTGCGTTCTATTTCTCTGTTTGACTACTCCGTTTTGCTGCGGTGTATACGGTGCAGTTAGTTGCCGTTTAATCCCATTTTTCTCACAGTAGGTCTGAAAGTCTCTTGAAGTGAACTCACCTCCTCTGTCAGTTCTTAATGTCATGATCGTGTGCTCAAATTCTTTCTCAATCATGACCTTGAACTCTGTGAACCTCCCGAGAGCTTGTCCCTTTTCCTTTAAAAGTATAGACCACATATATCTCGTGTGATCATCTATAATGACAAATATGTACCTGTTTTGTGCAGGAGTAGATGGTGATATAGATCCGCAAAAGTCAGCGTGTATCAGCTCAAGAGCTCTTAAAGATTGAAACTTACTTACTTTCGGAAAGCAATACCGAGTTTGCTTTCCAACTAAGCATGAATCACATATCTTTTTCTCTCCAGTAATATATGGTAACCCTTGAACCATTTTCTTTATTGCCATGTCTTTGATGCTCTTAAAACTCACATGAACGAGCCTAGCATGCCATTTCCATGTCTCTTCCTTCATCTTGGTGAGAAAACATAGAGGTTGTCCAATCTGTAGTTTAACCTTGTACAGCCTATTGAACGAAACGTTTTACCTTGACAAGTAGTCTCCCACTTTGATCACGCATGGTGAGTACATCTTGCTTCATCATCACTTCGCAGCTTTCTTCTGTGGCTTGTCCTAAGCTTAAAATGTTGTTTTTAAGCTCAGGTATGTAATAGATACATGTCATAAGTATTTGCTCACATGTTTTTCCTTGAAACAGAATTAAGCCTTTCCCCTTTATTTCAACAAACGAACCATCACCAAATCTCACTCTTCCATGAATCTTAGTGTTTATCTCTGTAAAGTATGACCTTATTCATGTCATGTGGTTGCTTGCACCATTATCAAAGTACCATAATTCATCACTATTCTCAGTCTGATTCGGTATCAGGTTTTTCTCATTAAGCAACAGTATCTCATGCATATACAGAGACTTATCTGCATCCTCTGTGCCAGAATCTATCCCTCCTTCATCTTCTACCTTATTAACTTCTTCCATCTTTCTTATTCTTTCAGGGCAAACTGAGGCAAAGTGACCTCTCTTGTCACACCTAAAGCATATGATGTGTGATCTATCTTTCTTCTCTCTGTTTTGCTCATGTGACTTGCTTTCACTTCGTCCCTTTCCTCTTCCACGACCATATCCTTTTGTATTATACGTGTTTGAGTACATAAGATTACCTTGTGTCTCAAACCTTTCTTCTTCTGCGGATATTCTTTCTTCATATGCTTTTAATCGTCCGACAATATCTTCATATCCAGTCTTTTTAAGTCCAAGACTTGTTCAAAAGACACTATAATATGAATATACTTGTTTCTCGGAAGTCCATTGAGAAAATTCTTTACCAGCTTAGATTCCTCTATGACTTCTCCTAGTGTTGCTGCTCTTGCAGCTACTTCGGACATCCTTCCTGCATAATCATCTATCCTGTCAGTTTCTCTCATCCTCATTCTGTCGAATTTCGACATGAGTGTTTGTAGCCTCGCTTCTTTCACTCGTTCTGCTCCTAGATTCCTGGCCTTTATCGCATCCCAAATTCCTTTAGGAGAATCCTGCTCTCCCACCTGCAATATAAGACTTTCTGGTATTGACTGAAATAATAATGCAGTTGCTAAGTGGCTCTTCTCTTCACCACTACAACCAGGTTAAATTGCTTCCCACACTTTGTGCACTTGTAGCACCACTTTCATTCTTATTGACCAGACTGCATAATTTGTTGCATTAAGCATCGGAACCATTACCGCTGATGATACCATGTCCTTTTTGACTGATTTCACGTCGTCTCCCATCTCTCGGGTTCTTCTTCTCCTTTTTGATGATAATCACAGCAGAATCTTAGCTCTGATACCAAATAATGTTTAGCAAGAACAAAACACCAACTAAGTTAAGAATATCTCTCTTGTTATTGACTAGAAAATCACTCAAAACTAATCAACAATACAAAGTGTTGTATGCTCTATCGATGTACTTCACAAACTCGAAGACATCTCTTTATATATAGGGATCAAATAACTCTTGATCACTTCTCCTAATCCTACTTGGAATAGATACTTTAACTTCCTTTTCAAAGCTTATCTAAAACTCTAATTCTTTGAAACTTTATCCAACAAAATGAATTTATTTTACACAACAAAAATAATGTTAATGGTAATAGCAAATGAAATTAATAGAAAATGTGTTTACACAAAAGCTTTTGGAGAATCCACTGATTTTGATTTTTTTTGTGCCTTTCAATATCAGCTTGTATCTAAAATTAGAGCTCACATTGATGAAATCTTAAACTAGCAATGATGAAAGTTAAAACTAGCAATCTAAGCATAATGGTTTAAAACATAAGCTTCAACATCAACGATAACATCATTCTTCCTAAATAGAACATCAACACTAAAATCTTTACTTATTTAACACCACTAAAAAAAACCATCGACTTAAGAATATGTAAGATTAAAAGTTGCAGATGTGTGTAGAAATCAATTTGTATATGTGTATAGAAAGTCATGACATATTAAATCATCTTAAATATCAACTCCAAGCTTGTTCTTGACAAGACACGGACAAAGGCAAAATCCAAAAATCTTTAATTTTACCATAATCTAAATTTCAACATCTTTACCTTAATTTTATATAAGGCTAAATCCAAAAATGTTTTGACTCCAATTATATAATCTCGAGACAACCGGAATTTTGTCATCCAAAATTTGTCTATTTTTATAATCAATCTACAAATATAATCAAATGGAAAACAAACAATATAAGTAGCTATCTCTTTTCTTCGGATAGTCCTTTTTTTTACGTTTATGAAGCACATTAAAATACAAGTTGTAAGAAAACACAATATATAAAACAGAGGGCATGTACAGATGCATTACTTGGACTCAATCCATCCAAAATTGAACCTCAAAGTATTATGTGGAATGACTTACAATGATGATGAGGTATAAAACTAAGGACGTTATTAATATTGATAAAGTGACTCAACTCATAAATAACTCACGTTTAGAGAAAAAATGAAGTCTGGTTACTCAATTGTTTCAACACCTACAAATTATAGAGGAATTAAATTGATTAAAATCGAGCACTCATATATTAAGAACTACATAATGAAATTATCCAAACGTTGAGCCAAATAAAAAAAAATAACTGGTTTCTCGAGAAAACGATAACTTCAAAACAAATCCTGAATAGCAACACTTAAAACCCAATACTTTGGGAGTCATGAAAAAAAAACTGGAATATATCCTTTTCTGTTTATTTCTGACATAATATATCATTATCTTAATTTTTTGGTTCCTCGACACTAAACATATGTTTGTTTGGGATTTTTTGTTAATAATGTTGGAAAATTTCACTTATATAAAAAAATTAATAATTTTAATTCCAAATAAATTATTTAAAAAATCATTTTTAATAAGGAAAAAATCTGTTATTCGTATTTTAAATTTTATGTATTTAATGTGTACTGTATGGAGGAGAAGAAAGATAGGTGAAGTAACAATTATTAATTGGTGTTACACTAATGATTTGTAAATGAAATCATTATCAACATGCAACTAATAAACAATTCAAAGAGGACAGATTCGAGTCAACTTTTTTCTGCTCATTTATCAATACTTTGCTTACAACGTTAAGCTTGAAACGTCGTCTTGTCATCCACATGCGGGCAATCTCTGTTTTCGTCTATTTTTTAATCTTTTTACTTATATTAATATTTGTATGTTTTTTTCTTTCTCCTACAATTATTAAAAAATGATTATTTTGGTACATTGGAGAACTAGCAAACGGACCGTCCATGATATTTTGTGGACCATGTTTTGAGCTAAAATTACGGAAACTTGGCCGTCGATTTCTGCCGTTGAGCTTCTTCACCTTATCAAATTTATTGTGCATTTATTTTCTCAATGCACAAAAGTAAATTTAATTCTTATGTGACTCGGAAAAATCTAACAAACCTTCATAAATATTTCCACAGAAACACCGAAAAAGGTCCTTACAAGTTAGAGACTTCATCACCAAACACATGTAAATTCTCTTTTTTTTTTGTCATTGAGAAATTTAATGTATATGTACTTCAGCGACATTTTTTCACATAAACGAGACACGACTTTATCGATCGTACATAGTTCTGATGATTTCTAAATTATAAGATGGTTATAACTCAACGGAACATTAATTGATATAGAAATGATATCAAGAACAAAAAAACATAAATTGAGATAAACGAACGACAATGCCCTGCCATTTATCAGAAGATTTTATGTGTTATCTTTTCATTTTCAGTAGTCATGGCTCGTCAACCATAAGATGCATCTATTCATTATAAGAGATTTTGTTATTTACGTCATGTTTTGTTTGCTTCATGGAAATACTGCTTTTCTGGATCGAGATAATAATTTTCGAGTCTAATTTTCCGTCTTCCAAGATGATTTTAGGTTCTAGTATCATATATAGATATTTCTTTCTTTTAGGTGTATTCATGGCGGTTCTTTGAATTTTGCCGGTTATATTTTCTTTGGTTTCTCTAACTTATTTTCAGAAGAATTTATGATATTTTGCTGGTTTATATATCGATTTTTTATCAATTAGATTAGTGACTTTAAATTTTTTTTTTTATACGGAGAAGATTCAATTATTTATGTTTTGAAAATTTATAAAATGACAATACTATTAGTAATAATAACGAGAAAAAAAACTATACTATTAGTAATAATAACGAGAAAAAAAACTAACGACAAAGCTATACGTGTCGTTATACATTGATCTCATAGCAGACCAATATGACCCACTTGGATTTCAACTTGAATTTTCTTTGTCTTTATGATATATATTATCTTGCTTTTTCTTTTGATTATTCAATTTCACACTCAGTTAATAAATTTTCTTTGCCTCTATATTGACCTTTAATCTGTAACCATCACTTTTTACATCTACAACACAATTTAAACTACGAATCTTATTACTATTTTCTGATTGTTTCTTCTCGATGGACTAAATATATTTTCCCAAGGGAAAAATGTATTAGAAGGCGCCTGAAATTAAGAAAAACAGGAACCACACGAACCGTCTTGTTGCTCACATGTGTCTTTGTCTCTTTGCTTTTTTCATGCCATTAAATAGTAATCTTTCAGCGGTTTCTGGTCCCAGCAATAAAAAACATATTTTTATTTTATATTTTGTTTTCTTTTGTGTCAAAATTAATGTTTTGATTGTATGCATACTAATTATACAAATTGTAAAATTACGAAATAATAGTTTAGATAATAGAAAAGTTAGGTTCATAGAAAATTAACATGTTACAGAAAATATTTTATTTTTTTGTCAATTTATTATTTTATTTTTTTGTCAGATAGCCTACTGGCTTTTATATCTCCTCTTACTAGTGTAGGTAAGGGGTTCAATCTCTGGTGCTTTGAGGATTTGTAAAGTGACTACACCACTGGGCCACCTGTCCTCGGCAGAAAGTATGTTATTTAAAACTGTTAAATTATTAACTAATCATTATTAGTCTAATGAATTTTTCTAGTAATAAGGTCATATGTTCAAGTCCATTTAAAAATAATCTGCTTTTCAAAATAAACTAAATTAAGTGGTTTATATTTTGCCTTACGAAGATACATTTAAAAAAAAGATTAAAATCCATAATACTTAGAAGTTCACCAATTTTCATTCAAGTGTTTCAACTTTTGACATTTACTGAAATAAAATTGCAGTCCGAGTTTTCGCCTTGTTTTAGAAAGAAGAAAAAATTATACCTAAAAAGGTAAAATAAAGTGCAAGCCAAATTATTTGCTTTGACAGTGGCAAAAACGTAAATTATCAGTAGCCAAGTTTTTCTATAAATTGAACCACTCACCTCCTCTGCTTTTACCAATTCTAAACCAAACAACATATTCTCATAATCATCTCTTCTTTTTTTCTTCTTTAAGAAAATTAGAAAGATCAAAGCTTCTAAAGTAATCATTTCCTCTCTCACACACATTCATTAGTGCAGGTTTACTCAAAAAGAGAAAGAACAATGGCTCTTTACACCTTATTGTGCATGGCTATCCTCGGAGTAATGACGTCACAAGTCAATGGATACGCCGGAGGAGGTTGGGTCAACGCACACGCCACATTCTACGGCGGTGGTGATGCTTCCGGCACAATGGGTATATACAAATACTTTCTCTCTCTCTCTCTCAATACCTTCCAAAAGCTTAAAAATTTATCACTACTTAAAAAGAAAATCTTGAATTTGGTTTGCAGGAGGTGCTTGTGGGTATGGAAACCTTTATAGCCAAGGATATGGAACCAACACAGCAGCACTAAGCACAGCTCTGTTCAACAACGGTCTAAGTTGTGGTGCTTGCTTCGAGCTAAGATGTCAAAACGACGGAAAATGGTGTCTACCTGGCTCAATCGTAGTCACAGCCACTAACTTTTGCCCACCAAACAACGCTTTACCAAATAACGCAGGAGGTTGGTGTAATCCTCCTCAACAACATTTTGATCTCTCTCAGCCTGTATTTCAACGCATCGCTCAATACAAAGCTGGCATTGTCCCTGTGTCTTATAGAAGGTAGAATCTTTTCTGTTTCAAAACAGAGTTTTTACTCTCCACAAAACAAAAATCTTAAACTTAACTCTGTTTTTGATTGCAGAGTTCCATGTGTTAGAAGAGGAGGAATCAGGTTTACAATAAACGGACACTCGTACTTTAACCTTGTTCTGATTACGAATGTTGGAGGAGCAGGAGATGTTCACTCAGCTATGGTTAAAGGATCGAGAAGTGGATGGCAAGCGATGTCGAGAAACTGGGGACAAAACTGGCAGAGTAACTCTTACTTAAACGGACAAGCTTTGTCTTTCAAAGTCACAACAAGTGATGGTCGAACCATTGTTTCCAACAACGTTGCTCATGCAGGCTGGTCTTTTGGTCAGACTTTCACTGGTGCACAGATACGTTAGAAGTGGCAATTTGGTAAAGAAAAACTTAGAGAGGGACATGATAGTAATTTGGTGCTTTTCTTTCAGTTGAGGTTACCTAAAAGGAGTGGTGCTTCGAGTGCTTGATTTTGGACAAGGCCTTGATGACGTCATCTTTTAGGAACTTTTCTATTTTTATTTTTGTTCTTTTATAATTTTAAGATTGTGATGTGTTTTTATAATTGGGTTTTTATGTGTTACTGAAGCAGAGGTGGAAGTTAAGTACCACCCGCTACTATTTCTCTACTTTGTATCCCTTCTTGAAGCGAGAAGGAGAGTTTTAGATTGTTTTCTCATTTTTATGTCTTGTATGATTGTATATTTTCAATTTTTACAACTAAGTAATATTTGAGATTTGTCACTTACTACCTTTTTAATAAAGTATAGATGGTGAATTGATATTTAATAAATGTTATGGTAAAAAGTATATTAGTCTCACAGAGTCACATGTATAAAGCCGAGTTGTAACCGCCCGCCCACTCTTTTCCAAACGTAATAGATTCGTTTGGAAGCAGTTAGAATTATAAAAGACATTAACCCATCTTTTTTTCATAGACGACTTTATTCGCAATTTAATCGTCACCCATCTCTACGTGAAATTGTTTATATTTATTTGGTAATTATAACCCTGAATTTCTTAGACCTATTCATATCGTATATTCAAAAACCTTACAGCTAAAAAACACACGTGTATTTAGTAGACTATGAAACAAGATAATTATGCAAGTACCGTATGTGTTGGCAATTTCTTTTTTATTTGAAAAATTATAAATTCATGGACAGAAACATATTTAATACTGACAAATAACTATAAGTGTGACAGTATCTGTTAGAAAAAAATGATATGTCCCTTCAATAAAATTTTATATTTTCCACCAGTATACTTTATTACTTTTACCCTCTCTTCAAAATTATCGTTAAGGATTACGAATTCATTCGAGGAGCACTTAGCAAATTATTAAAAAAATATATATATATATATAAATTGAGGAATACTGGAAAACTAATATATATGCTTAGTTTTATATGTTATATATTTTATACAAAATCAAATAATGTTAAATTACTCATGTATTGTTAGTTTCAAACTGACTAATTGTTTTAAAGTGTGTTTTAGAACAAATATCATTATTGATAGTTTCTGTTTGTAATTAACATCAAAATAAAATTCAACTTATATACAATTTAATATTTATGATTAATTTATTTATAAAAAAAGTTATAATTTTTTTAATGTATAATATTAATTATATTATATATAAATTAATAAGATATAAATAGGATTATGCGGAAATTATTTTGATTACATGGAAACTAATCGAATAACCAATTTTAACAATTATATAAGTATTAATCGATTTGGTTGGTTATTGCCTAACACCTATACAAAGCATTAATCAGTTATGTCGACGAGTTTTTGAATAAGACTTGTACTTCATAATGTTTCGTATCATAATATTTAACCATTAGGATATCCACAACATTTAGTAGAAATATAAGTTGTTCAAAAAAAAAAATACCCAATAGATTATTTTATTTTTTTCCTTGACGTTTTTGTCTCTTTGATTAATCTTGATTCCATAAATATGATGAATCCAATGCAGTTTCTCGACAGATTCTTTTAGCCAGCAAATCTGCATAACCATTAGATGTTGTATACGTAGTTTGTCGACAAAAGAAATTCAGTATTTTGCGGACAAGAATTCGAACTGGCTTAAAATTAATTATCATCCATCAAAAAAAGGAAATATTCTGAAAATTCTTTATATTTTTTAAAATGTAGTTGTAAATAATAAACTAAAAGACTAGGAATTTGTAGTCGTGTTATAAAAAAGGAAGAATGATGTGGACGTAGTAACAGTCACGAGTGAGGCAGAATAACCGAAGCCATGTGAGTTCTGACAATATTTTCTTTTTGTTCTAACCACCCACATGAATCCTGTGGATCCCACTCGCATTTGAACAAACATATTTTACACCGTCTCCAATGGGCCTATATAGCCCATTACAGTACATCGTAATCTTTTTTCTTCTTGTATAAGCCCATTTCTATTTTAAAGGCCCATGTATTAAAGAAAACTATGTACGATGATGCTACACCATAAATTTGCAATGTTTAGAGTGTCTAGTAGTTATCTAATTTTATCAAGTTAAAATTGCGGATACTTAGCAATTATGACTAACTATCCAAAGAGTCTATAGATATTTGTATGGGAATCGTTTAAGTGGGATTATATATTCTCTTATTAGATCCCAACCCATGAAACCCAAGTTAAACTACATAGTAGTCGATATTATGATAGTAAATTTGCTATATACAATAGTATTATGTGTTTGAAATTGGTTTTAAACTGTTCAGAATAGTTCCCTATTTTAGATTCCGGATTTCTTGTAAATTTTCTAAACTTGATGCTTTTATTTATCAAGTTTATCTCATTTTATTTTTTGATTTGTTTAATTGCAATCATCACCATTACTTTGATTTATTTTAACTTGAATTTGTTTCAAAAAATGGTAAGGTAGTTTTTTTGGTTCTCATAGATTCGATCTTTAAAGTACTACTACGTTTTGTTATGCAGTTGCCTTATATTTTGCGGTTAAAACTATGTGTATCATATATCAAAACAAATTTACAAAATTCTTGCATCCCACGAGTGTATATCTACTAAGAGAATAAGGAGGAGATGGAAATATTCATAATCAAAACCAAAACCAAAACCAATGATATGATCCGATATATTTCTATATATTAGAAAGAATAAAGATATTATCTTGAAGGACAACAATTTTTTTTGTCAACAAGTAACAATTGGATCGACAAAATCCAATCTATAACCTAAGTTTTATAACTGGATTAAGGTGGGAATCCAACTCACAACTTGGTGCATAGTTAGATTAGATGTAAAGCGAACAATGAATTTTAATTCGTAAATGATATATCCTTAATCTTTTTTAATAAAAAATTAATTATGAATAAATTAAAGAAAATTAATAAGTTTACTTTTTCACTTCTATTGGATAAAGTTTTAAAATCCCTATCGGGTAAATTTTTAATAATCATTCATATCTAATAGAAGATTTGATAGATTTAGAACAATTCATTTCACTCCAACTTAATCTTACCATATTTTAATAAACTTTTTTTTTAAATTACATTATGGAACTTTTAAGATCTTTTCTCTACATATGTTATGATTTTGATTTTTTGAAAATGGACGTATATTGCTTAACATGTAAAAAGTTATGTACATGTATATAGAAAGTGTTTATACTATACGTGAATATTAGTATTGTTAGATACAAAAATAATAAATATATTGTAAACGACTATATATATTGTAAGAAAATTCATATTACATAAAAATATATACTTTGTACATTAGATTTTCATATATACTAGTACTTTAATTTAATTTACTTAAACACTGTTTTTTAAAATCTTATAACATGTGATTAGGTTCAGGATTGCATACATAAATTTAGGAACTATCTGAATATATTGTCACCTTCGATTTGGATTTGTTTTTTCTAATTTGGATTGATTTTGATTTATGTTTTAAGTTTTATGCTTATAGATAAACTTACTCTTTACATTCAAAAAAATAAATATTTAGAGAGTATAATTTTCACAGTAAAAGTATTGTTTATCAATTGGATAGACGACGATGATTCATAGCCGAAATCCTGTGATAGGAGATTACGTGACTATTTAGAATCAACCTCTGGTAAAACTCTGAAATTATATAAAATTAATTGTGTTATATAATATTCAGGAACAAATTTATTTGGTTATAAAATTAAAAAATGTAAAAAATACAGTTTTTGGAACTTACTTGAATATTAGCATTCAATTTAAATTTGGTTTACTTGTTTGATTTTTCAGATACCAGTTCGTCCATGGTAATTTCTTGGAAAGTATCACCGAGTAAGTTGATGTTTGATTATTTTTGTCTTCATGTTTTCATTTTCTTTATCTGCCTTTCTTTCGGGTTTACAGGTATTAGGTGTATGTTTTCGTTTTTTTCTAGTAAAATTTGTTTTCTGGTACACTTTTTTTTTTTGTCAACTACCCTACTGACTTTTAAATCACACTCATACTCTGCAGGTAGGGGGTTCGATCCCTGGTGCCTTGAGGATTTGTAAAGTGACAACACCTGTCAATGGAGATTCTTGTTGTAAACTCACTTTCATTCTGTTATTGATCGTTGAAAAACTTACAATGTCAAACTTACATACTCTTATAAGAGTCAAGACTCGAAGAAGAAGAAGTGTAAACTAAACCAAATCTAAACCGGTCTTATTAAGTAAACCGAGAATAGATTGATTTCTATATTAAACCAATACTAAACCGAGAATTGGTTAACTAACACCCCTCCTCAAGATGGCATTCATATATTGAGTAATGACATCTTGCTGATCAAGTTATGGAATTTCCCAGAAGCTAATGCTTTGGTGAATGCATCTGCAACTTGATTATGTGTTCGGACATGTAATGTTTTGATTGAGCCTTTGATGACTTCCTCGCGTACTCTATGGCAGTCGAGGTCCACGTGCTTTGTTCTCTCGTGAAAAACAGCATTATTTGCGATGTGTATTGCTGCAGAAGAATCACAATAAAATGGGACTGGTTGCAGCTGAGGTGTTTGAAGGTCATTGAGAAGATTGAGCAGCCATGTAACTTCATTTACTGCAAACCGCATTGCTCGGTATTCAGCTTCTGCTGAAGACAATGATACCGTCTCCTGTTTCTTTGACTTCCATGATATAAGAGAAGAGCCAAGAAACATGGAATAGCCTGAAGTCGATCTCCTTGTGTCGGTGCAAGCTGCCCAGTCTGCGTCTGTGAAGGCTTTGAGTGTGAGGTCTGAGGCTGCTGCATAGAAGAGACCAAGTCCAATTGTGTTCTTTAGGTAACGTAGAACAGTGTAGGCTGCTTGGAGATGTGACTTCTTTGGAGCTGAAGCGAATTGGCACAGTTTGTTTACTGCAAAAGTTATGTCTGGCCGAGTAATGGTTAGATACATAAGTCGACCTATCAGTCGGCGATATTCCAGTGGGTCTGCTAGTGGTGGTTCGTCACTGTTGAGGCAGAGTTTCAGATTGGGATCCATTGGAATGTTGCATGGTTTGCTTGCCAAATAACCAGAATCTGCAAGGAGATCCATAGTGTACTTTCTTTGACAAATTGATATGCCTTTGGATGATCTTGCAATTTCCAAACCTAAAAAATATCTCAAATGGCCAAGATCACGCAACTTAAAACATTTGTTCAAAATCTCTTTAAGAGAAGCAACCGCAGTGTCATTATTAGAAGCTATTATAATATCATCTACATAAACTAATATTGCAATGTATTCTTGTCCTATGTTTCTCACAAACAATGTATGATCACACTGAGATTTTCGAAATTTAAGGTGCGTTAAAACCTCACTAAACTTGATGAACCATTGTCTAGATGCTTGTTTTAAACCATAGATTGACTTTTCTAATTTGCAAACAGCATTAGGTGGTAAGGGAGAACCTGATTTCGACTTATACCCTGGTGGAAGAGACATGTAAATCTCCTCTTCTAGATCACCATTCAGAAATGCATTGGAGATGTCTAGTTGATGTAGACTCCATCGTTTGACTGCAGAGACTGACAGTAATGTCTTCACAGTTGTCATTTTTGCTACAGGGGAGAATGTGTCAATGAAGTCTATTCCCGGCTGTTGAGTGTACCCTTTGGCTACTAGACGAGCTTTGAATCGCTCTAAGGATCCATCTGCATGAAGTTTGGTCTTATATATCCACTTACAACCAATTGCACGCTTGTCAGGTGGCAGAGAAACTATTTCCCAAGTGTTTGCACTTTCAAGGGAAAACAGCTCTTCATTCATAGCTTGGATCCACTCTTCTTGTTTCTTGGCCTGACTGAAGCTGGTTGGTTCTCCATACTGCATGACTGAGAGAAGAAAAGACTTATATTCATTACTAAAACAATCTAATGACACAAAGTCATGTAAAGGATATATGCTGTTGCTTTGTGAGTTATTGCATATATAATCTTTAAGGTGAAGTGGCTGCTTGTGGATTCTTTTGGAACTTGTGGTATTGGTCTTGTTCTGTTCCGTGTCCCTGTTCTCCTATCCTGTGTTTCTAACTTCCATTGTATGTTCTGCAGTTTCTATGTTGTCTTTTGATGTGATTGATTCATCTGTTCTCAAAAGGGAAGGAAAATCAGACGCTTCTGCTCCTTTAGATTTGAATGGGAAAATGTCTTCGTGAAACACTATATTCCGTGATATATGAATCGTGTTGTTCTCTAGGTCCATTACTTTGTAGCCCTTGTATCCTAGAGGATAACCAAGAAAGACGCATGCCTTTGATCTGGGTTGGAACTTCGTCCTCTGCTTTGGAGAAGTATAATTGTAACATAAAGAACCAAACACTTTAAACATGTCATATCGTGGTTTCTGATCAGTCAATACTTCTAAGGGGGAAACATTATTTAAAAGAGGAGAAGGGATCCTGTTAATGAGAAAGACTGCAGTGAGAATGCAATCACCCCAGAATTCTAAGGGAATGTTTGATTGAAACATGAGTGATCGTGCCACATTTAGTATGTGTTGGTGCTTTCTTTCGACCACTGCATTCTGTTGTGGTGTTTCTGGACACGAGTGGTAGGAGAGAATTCCTTTTGTCTTGAATAGTTCGGTAAAATTTAGCTCTGGAGCATTGTCAGACCTCACGCCTTTTACCTTTCCCTTGTACTGTGTTTCGATCATTGTCAAGAAGTCAAGAAACACCTTTAGGACTTCACTTTTGGACCGCAAAAGATACACCCATGTCATGCGGCTATGGTCATCAACAATGGTTAGAAAAAACTTGTAACCTTCATTAGTTTCTATTGAAAAGGGGCCCCAAGTATCAATATGTAACATATCAAAAACATTAGCACATATGTTATTTTCAGAAACGTAGGGGAGGCGCTTTTGCTTGGCTAGAGGACAAATGGAACAATGGAACTCAGTTTTATTTCTTTCTTTAATACCAAGTACATCAGAGAAAGAATCAAGTTTAGACAAAGGAATGTGGCCTAGTCTATTGTGCCAAGTAGTAATGTCAACAACAGCATTAGAAGAGAAGTGTATAGAATTGTAGAAAACAGAATTGTCATGTGAATTATTGTCTAAGACATAAAGGTTGAAAATTTTTTCAGCATGTCCAATCATCAGCCCCTTGATAGGATCCTGAATGATACAAATGGAATTATCAAAGACAAAACGACAATTCAAGTGAGCAGTTACTTGGCTAATACTCATGAGATTCAAACAGAAATCAGGTATGAACAGAACTTTCTTGAGGGTTAAGTTTTCATTTATACTAACATCTCCTATTCCTGAAATTTTGATGTTAACTCTAGTAGGCAGGGTGACATATCTATCATTAACCTCTTTCAGATTGTTAAAGCACTTTCTATTATGAGCAACATGGTGGCTAGCTCCACTATCAACTATCCACGAATTATTGGAAAGACTAAGGTTCTTTGATTTAAGCATTCCAATAAAATGCAGAGAGGAAGAAGTCAGAGTCATACCATCATCGGCTGAGATTGTACCTCCAGAAGTTGCTGGGATGGAGACTTTAGTTTCTGGTATCGAAACTTGAGAATAGAGGTGTGCTATAACTCCCTCGATTTGTTATTTTGAGAGATTCTGAAGCAGTCCTGACAAAAGGGTGTCGTGTTTAGGCGGTACTGTTGTTGATACTTGTGCAATCACCGACTTTTGAGGATTCTGTTTAGTCTTATGTTTGTATCCAGGAGGGTAGCCGTGTATTTTGTAACATTTGTCAACCGTGTGTCCAGTATAGCCGCAGTGTGAGCATATAGGTCTTTGTGACTTCTGATTTGCATATGAAGAATTTATTGTAGCCATCGAACTAGAATTGACCTCTGCTACATGGTAGATCGAAGCATTATGGACTGGAACAATGTTCCTTTGGCTGTGGTCTTGGTCGAGCAGATTATAGACATCTCCCAAATCTGGAATTGTCTTCTTCATTATAATTTGGCTTCTAATACTTGCATACGAGTCATTGAGTCCAGCCAAGAATTTTATCACTTTGGATCTGTCTTGTCTAATCTTAGTTGTGCTGCAGCAGTTGCAATTCTTGCAGGTTTTCAAACATTCTGTTCCTTCCAAATCGTCCCATAAGGTCTTGAGTTTAGTAAAGTATGTTGATAGGTCCATGGCTCCTTGTTGCAACGACCAAATCTGTTGTGAAATTTGATATGATCTTGGGAGGTTTGTCACATGAAAGCGAGACATCAGATCTTTCCAAATTTCAGAGGATTCAGGTAATCGAAGTATGCTATTGTAGATTTCTTTGGATACTGAGTTTAAGATCCAAGACTTAACCATGCTATTACATCTTGACCAAATCCGAAAGAGGTGGTGATTTTCTGCGGGTCTAGGTAGAGAACCATCCACAAAACCAAACTTATTCTTTGCATCTAAAGCGATTGAAATGGCTATGTTCCATGTACTGTAATTGCTGCCATCAAGAATTTCTGAGATTATCGTAGAACCTGCGTTATCCGAGCTTGTTAAGAAGTATGGTGAAAATTGAATTCCATCGAAATCGAACTGATTCTTGTTCTCCTGTTGTTCAGCAACATCTTGCGAGGTCACCGAGGAGATTTGTATCGGGTTTTGGTTCGCATTTAAGCTCGGATTCTGGCTTTCTTCTGACTGATTCTTGTTAGGTGATGAGTGCTTTTGCTCCGAATGTTCTGCAATTGAAGCTCTATGTTTTCGCCTAGAGGTGGAAATGCCTCCAACGACTCGTCTTTTTATCTTCCGAGCAGGAATCATCGAGAAGAAGAAGAGTATTGAGCTGAATTTTCCGGCGGACTAACCGTACTTTTTCGCAGAAATGAACAAGAGATTTTGACTAGAAGAAAACGATCAAGAAAGAAATTGAAATCGAAAGAGATGATTTCAGCTCTGATACCATGTCAATGGAGATTCTTGTTGTAAACTCACTTTCATTCTGTTATTGATCGTTGAAAAACTTACAATGTCAAA
>JAKUCM010004185.1:0-30865 GCA_023374145.1 Lepidium sativum
GAAACATGTTATAAAACACCTTAACCATTTTTCTATTAAATCTGAAAATATCATTCATGCAACGCTTAAAAGTAGCAGGTGCATTACAAAAACAAAATTGCATTCGCCTATGTGTGAAACTATCATACAGCTGGTACTCTCTTGATCGGTGGGATGTATTTGGATCGAAATTATTGACCTTTCTTCCTCATGACCCTGTTTTAACCCTCTGATTTTCGAAGTTTATACCATGTTTTAGCTGCTTGCTCTATTTTTCTAATTACTCTATTTCTGCCATTGTTGCTTGCTCTATTTGACATGACACTAAAATATGTTGCACTTGAAGTATATTGGTTTAACATATCCCTTGTTCTAACACCACACTTTGGTTTAATACCTATTGTGCTACAATACATTTGACTAATAGGGGTAAAAAACATGTTATAAAACACCTTAACCATTTTTCAATTATATCTGAAAATATCATTCATGCAACGCTTAAAAGTAGCAGGTGCATTACAAAAACAAAATGGCATTCGCCTATGTGTGAAACTATCATACAGGTGGTACTCTCTTGATCGGTGGGATGTATTGGGATCAAAATTATTGACCTTTCTTCCTCATGACCCTGTTCTAACCATCTGATTTTCGAAGTTCATACCTTGTTTTACCTGCTTGCTCTGTTTTTCTAATTGCTTTGTTTCTGCCATTGTTACTTGCTCTATTTGACGTGACCCTAAATTATGTTGCACTTGAAGTAGATTGGTTTAACATATCCCTTGTTCTAACACCACACTTTGGTTTTAATACCTATTGTGCTACAATACATTTGACTAACAAGGGTAAAAAACATGTTATAAAACACCTTAACCATTTTTCTATTAGATCTGAAAATATCAGTCATGCAACGCTTAAAAGTAGCAGGTGCATTACAAAAACCAAATGGCATTCGCCTATGTGTGAAACTGTCATACAAGTGGTATTCTCTTGATCGGTGGGATGTATTGGGATAAAAATTATTGACCTTTCTTCCTCATGACGCTGTTTTAACCCTCTGATTTTCGAAGATCATACCATAATTTAGCTGCTTCCTCTATTTTTCTATTTACTCTGTTTCTGCCATTGTTGCTTGCGCTTTTTGACCTGACCCTAAATTGTGTTACACTTGAAGTAGATTGGTTTAACAAATCCCTTGTTCTAACACCACACTTTGGTTCAATACATATTGTTCTACAATAGATTTGACTAAAAATGGTAAAAAACCTGTTATCAAACACCTTAACCATTTTTCTATTAGATATGAAAATATCAGTCATGCAAAGCTGAAAAGTAGCAGACACATTACACAAACCAAATGGAATTCGCATAAATGTGAAAGTATCGTAAGGGCAAGTACATTTGGTATTCTCTTCATCGGTGGGATGTATTTTGATCGAAATTATTGACCATTCTTCCTCATGACCCTGTTTTAACCCTCTGATTTTTGAAGTTCATACCCTGTTTTACCTGCTTGCTCTGTTTTTCTAATTACTCTATTTCTGCCATTGTTGCTTGCTCTATTTAACATGACCCTAAATTATGTTGCACTTGAAGTAGATTGGTTTAACATATCCCTTGTTCTAACACCACACTTTGATTTAATACCTATTGTGCTACAATACATTTGACTAATAGGGGTAAAAAACATGTTATAAAACACCTTAACCATTTCTCTATGAGATCTAAAAATATCAGTCATTCAACACTAAAACGTAGCAGGCGCATTACACAAACCAGATGGCATTCGCCTATGTGTGAAACTATCATAAGGGCAAGTACAGGTGGTATTCTCTTGATCGGTGGGATGTATTGGGATCAAAATCATTGACCTTTCTTCCTCATTACGCTGTTTTAACCCTCTGATTTTTGAAGTTCATACTATGTTTTAGCTACTCGCTCTGTTCTTCTATTTACTCTGTTTCTGCCATTGTTTCTTGCTCTGTTTGACCTGACCCTAAAATATTTTTCACTTGAACTAGATTGGTTTAACAAATCCCTTACCACACTTTTGGTTCAATACATATTGTACTACAATAGATTTGACTAAAAATGGTAAAAAACCTGTTATCAAACACCTTAACCATTTTTCTATTTGATATGAAAATATCAGTCATGCATAGCTGAAAAGTAGCAGACACATTACACAAACCAAATGGAATTCGCCTAAATGTGAAAGTATCATAAGGGCAAATACATTTCGTATTCTCTTCATCGGTGGGATGTATTTGGATCGAAATTATTGACCATTCTTCCTCATGACCCTGTTTTAACCCTCTGATTTTTGAAGTTCATACCCTGTTTTACGTGCTTGCTCTGTTTTTTTAATTACTCTATTTCTGCCATTGTTGCTTGCTCTATTTGACATGACCCTAAATTATGTTGCACTTGAAGTAGATTGGTTTAACATATCCCTTGTTCTAACACCACACTTTTGTTTAATAACTATTGTGCTACAATACATTTGACTAATAGGGGTAAGAAACATGTTATAAAACACCTTAACCATTTTTCTATTAAATCTGAAAATATCATTCATGCAACGCTTAAAAGTAGCAGGTGCATTACAAAAACAAAATTGCATTCGCCTATGTGTGAAACTATCATACAGCTGGTACTCTCTTGATCGGTGGGATGTATTGGGATCGAAATTATTGACCTTTCTTCCTCATGACCCTGCTTTAACCCTCTGATTTTCGAAGTTTATACCATGTTTTAGCTGCTTGCTCTATTTTTCTAATTACTCTATTTCTGCCATTGTTGCTTGCTCTATTTGACATGACACTAAAATATGTTGCACTTGAAGTATATTGGTTTAACATATCCCTTGTTCTAACACCACACTTTGGTTTAATAACTATTGTGCTACAATACATTTGACTAATAGGGGTAAGAAACATGTTATAAAACACCTTAACCATTTTTCTATTAAATCTGAAAATATCATTCATGCAACGCTTAAAAGTAGCAGGTGCATTACAAAAACAAAATTGCATTCGCCTATGTGTGAAACTATCATACAGCTGGTACTCTCTTGATCGGTGGGATGTATTGGGATCGAAATTATTGACCTTTCTTCCTCATGACCCTGCTTTAACCCTCTGATTTTCGAAGTTTATACCATGTTTTAGCTGCTTGCTCTATTTTTCTAATTACTCTATTTTTGCCATTGTTGCTTGCTCTATTTGACATGACACTAAAATATGTTGCACTTGAAGTATATTGGTTTAACATATCCCTTGTTCTAACACCACACTTTGGTTTAATACCTATTGTGCTACAATACATTTGACTAACAAGGGTAAAAAACATGTTATAAAACACCTTAACCATTTTTCTATTAGATCTGAAAATATCAGTCATGCAACGCTTAAAAGTAGCAGGTGCATTACAAAAACAAAATGGCATTCGCCTATGTGTGAAACTATCATACAGGTGGTACTCTCTTGATCGGTGGGATGTATTGGAATCAAAATTATTGACCTTTCTTCCTCATGACCCTGTTCTAACCATCTGATTTTCGAAGTTTATACCTTGTTTTACCTGATTGCTCTGTTTTTCTAATTGCTTTGTTTCTGCCATTGTTACTTGCTCTATTTGACGTGACCCTAAATTATGTTGCACTTGAAGTAGATTGGTTTAACATATCCCTTGTTCTAACACCACACTTTGGTTTAATACCTATTGTGCTACAATACATTTGACTAACAAGGGTAAAAAACATGTTATAAAACACCTTAACCATTTTTCTATTAGATCTGAAAATATCAGTCATGCAACGCTTAAAAGTAGCAGGTGCATTACAAAAACCAAATGGCATTCGCCTATGTGTGAAACTGTCATACAAGTGGTATTCTCTTGATCGGTGGGATGTATTGGGATAAACATTATTGACCTTTCTTCCTCATGACCCTGTTCTAACCATCTGATTTTCGAAGTTTATACCTTGTTTTACCTGATTGCTCTGTTTTTCTAATTGCTTTGTTTCTGCCATTGTTACTTGCTCTATTTGACGTGACCCTAAATTATGTTGCACTTGAAGTAGATTGGTTTAACATATCCCTTGTTCTAACACCACACTTTGGTTTAATACCTATTGTGCTACAATACATTTGACTAACAAGGGTAAAAAACATGTTATAAAACACCTTAACCATTTTTCTATTAGATCTGAAAATATCAGTCATGCAACGCTTAAAAGTAGCAGGTGCATTACAAAAACCAAATGGCATTCGCCTATGTGTGAAACTGTCATACAAGTGGTATTCTCTTGATCGGTGGGATGTATTGGGATAAAAATTATTGACCTTTCTTCCTCATGACCCTGTTTTAACCCTCTGATTTTCGAAGATCATACCATAATTTAGCTGCTTCCTCTATTTTTCTATTTACTCTGTTTCTGCCATTGTTGCTTGCGCTTTTTGACCTGACCCTAAATTGTGTTACACTTGAAGTAGATTGGTTTAACAAATCCCCTTGTTCTAACACCACACTTTGGTTCAATACATATTGTTCTACAATAGATTTGACTAAAAATGGTAAAAAACCTGTTATCAAACACCTTAACCATTTTTCTATTAGATATGAAAATATCAGTCATGCAAAGCTGAAAAGTAGCAGACACATTACACAAACCAAATGGAATTCGCATAAATGTGAAAGTATCATAAGGGCAAGTACATTTGGTATTCTCTTCATCGGTGGGATGTATTTTGATCGAAATTATTGACCATTCTTCCTCATGACCCTGTTTTAACCCTCTGATTTTTGAAGTTCATACCCTGTTTTACCTGCTTGCTCTGTTTTTCTAATTACTCTATTTCTGCCATTGTTGCTTGCTCTATTTAACATGACCCTAAATTATGTTGCACTTGAAGTAGATTGGTTTAACATATCCCTTGTTCTAACACCACACTTTGATTTAATACCTATTGTGTTACAATACATTTGACTAATAGGGGTAAAAAACATGTTATAAAACACCTTAACCATTTCTCTATGAGATCTAAAAATATCAGTCATTCAACACTAAAACGTAGCAGGCGCATTACACAAACCAGATGGCATTCGCCTATGTGTGAAACTATCATAAGGGCAAGTACAGGTGGTATTCTCTTGATCGGTGGGATGTATTGGGATCAAAATCATTGACCTTTCTTCCTCATTACGCTGTTTTAACCCTCTGATTTTTGAAGTTCATACTATGTTTTAGCTACTCGCTCTGTTCTTCTATTTACTCTGTTTCTGCCATTGTTTCTTGCTCTGTTTGACCTGACCCTAAAATATTTTTCACTTGAACTAGATTGGTTTAACAAATCTCTTACCACACTTTTGGTTCAATACATATTGTACTACAATAGATTTAACTAAAAATGGTAAAAAACCTGTTATCAAACACCTTAACCATTTTTCTATTTGATATGAAAATATCAGTCATGCATAGCTGAAAAGTAGCAGACACATTACACAAACCAAATGGAATTCGCCCTAAATGTGAAAGTATCATAAGGGCAAATACATTTCGTATTCTCTTCATCGGTGGGATGTATTTGGATCGAAATTATTGACCATTCTTCCTCATGACCCTGTTTTAACCCTCTGATTTTTGAAGTTCATACCCTGTTTTACGTGCTTGCTCTGTTTTTTTAATTACTCTATTTCTGCCATTGTTGCTTGCTCTATTTGACATGACCCTAAATTATGTTGCACTTGAAGTAGATTGGTTTAACATATCCCTTGTTCTAACACCACACTTTGGTTTAATAACTATTGTGCTACAATACATTTGACTAATAGGGGTAAGAAACATGTTATAAAACACCTTAACCATTTTTCTATTAAATCTGAAAATATCATTCATGCAACGCTTAAAAGTAGCAGGTGCATTACAAAAACAAAATTGCATTCGCCTATGTGTGAAAACTATCATACAGCTGGTACTCTCTTGATCGGTGGGATGTATTGGGATCGAAATTATTGACCTTTCTTCCTCATGACCCTGCTTTAACCCTCTGATTTTCGAAGTTTATACCATGTTTTAGCTGCTTGCTCTATTTTTCTAATTACTCTATTTCTGCCATTGTTGCTTGCTCTATTTGACATGACACTAAAATATGTTGCACTTGAAGTATATTGGTTTAACATATCCCTTGTTCTAACACCACACTTTGGTTTAATACCTATTGTGCTACAATACATTTGACTAATAGGGGTAAAAAACATGTTATAAAACACCTTAACCATTTTTCAATTGTATCTGAAAATATCAGTCATGCAACGCTTAAAAGTAGCAGGTGCATTACAAAAACCAAATGGCATTCGCCTATGTGTGAAACTGTCATACAAGTGGTATTCTCTTGATCGGTGGGATGTATTGGGATAAACATTATTGACCTTTCTTCCTCATGACCCTGTTCTAACCATCTGATTTTCGAAGTTTATACCTTGTTTTACCTGATTGCTCTGTTTTTTCTAATTGCTTTGTTTCTGCCATTGTTACTTGCTCTATTTGACGTGACCCTAAATTATGTTGCACTTGAAGTAGATTGGTTTAACATATCCCTTGTTCTAACACCACACTTTGGTTTAATACCTATTGTGCTACAATACATTTGACTAACAAGGGTAAAAAACATGTTATAAAACACCTTAACCATTTTTCTATTAGATCTGAAAATATCAGTCATGCAACGCTTAAAAGTAGCAGGTGCATTACAAAAACCAAATGGCATTCGCCTATGTGTGAAACTGTCATACAAGTGGTATTCTCTTGATCGGTGGGATGTATTGGGATAAAAATTATTGACCTTTCTTCCTCATGACCCTGTTTTAACCCTCTGATTTTCGAAGATCATACCATAATTTAGCTGCTTCCTCTATTTTTTCTATTTACTCTGTTTCTGCCATTGTTGCTTGCGCTTTTTGACCTGACCCTAAATTGTGTTACACTTGAAGTAGATTGGTTTAACAAATCCCTTGTTCTAACACCACACTTTGGTTCAATACATATTGTTCTACAATAGATTTGACTAAAAATGGTAAAAAACCTGTTATCAAACACCTTAACCATTTTTCTATTAGATATGAAAATATCAGTCATGCAAAGCTGAAAAGTAGCAGACACATTACACAAACCAAATGGAATTCGCATAAATGTGAAAGTATCATAAGGGCAAGTACATTTGGTATTCTCTTCATCGGTGGGATGTATTTTGATCGAAATTATTGACCATTCTTCCTCATGACCCTGTTTTAACCCTCTGATTTTTGAAGTTCATACCCTGTTTTACCTGCTTGCTCTGTTTTTCTAATTACTCTATTTCTGCCATTGTTGCTTGCTCTATTTAACATGACCCTAAATTATGTTGCACTTGAAGTAGATTGGTTTAACATATCCCTTGTTCTAACACCACACTTTGATTTAATACCTATTGTGTTACAATACATTTGACTAATAGGGGTAAAAAACATGTTATAAAACACCTTAACCATTTCTCTATGAGATCTAAAAATATCAGTCATTCAACACTAAAACGTAGCAGGCGCATTACACAAACCAGATGCATTCGCCTATGTGTGAAACTATCATAAGGGCAAGTACAGGTGGTATTCTCTTGATCGGTGGGATGTATTGGGATCAAAATCATTGACCTTTCTTCCTCATTACGCTGTTTTTAACCCTCTGATTTTTGAAGTTCATACTATGTTTTAGCTACTCGCTCTGTTCTTCTATTTACTCTGTTTCTGCCATTGTTTCTTGCTCTGTTTGACCTGACCCTAAAATATTTTTCACTTGAACTAGATTGGTTTAACAAATCTCTTACCACACTTTTGGTTCAATACATATTGTACTACAATAGATTTAACTAAAAATGGTAAAAAGATTGTTTGTGGAGATGAAGTGGAAAGAGAGAAGAGGAACGGCGAAAATGGCGACGAAGCGGTTGATACCTGAGCATTGGTCTGGTGAGAAGATTTTCCACCATCGGACTGAGCCGTAAGCGAGGATCATAGCTACGTAGAGTGGAATCACCGCCGTGAGGACGGTGTAGAGGTCGTGGCACGTTATCATTAGTAATCGCCGGAGTGGCAAAAAATGTAAATTTTGAAGTTAGGAAGTGAGTTAGTGTCAGTTTCTTTCTAACTCTGAGATGACGAAAGGTTTAACAGAGAAGCTACACAGTGAGCCAGTGAGAGAGAAGGAGAAAAAGATCTGTCTGAGTTTAGTTTTCGAGCTATGTCCCTTTACAGCTTTTTATACAGCATACACATGTCGACCAAAAGATTTTGTTCTTTTTTTTTACATCATTTTAACATTTTTTAAATATAATTTATTTCTGAACTTTACCCGAATTTCTGTACCATTTATTTGAAAAATATTATATAATTTATCAGATTGTTATTCATGTATTCTCATAAACTTTTTGGATAAAATATATTGTAATGAGCATATATATCGTGAACTTAGAGCTATTGAAGATTTTTTATTAGAATTTTTTAAATATTATTAAATAATTATATATGATAAAATATGAGTTAAAAATATATTTTAATAATAAAATAATAAAATAATCTAAGAAACTCATTAAATAGTTTCTTAAATAATAAACTTTCATAAGATTTCTTAAGAGTTTTTTAAATTTTTAATAATAAAATAAGTTAAGAAACCTTTACGAAACTCTTGATAATGGTGGTCTTACATATGCAATTGACAAAAACGCACATTTGTGCACGATTGACATATACTAAATAAGTATACAATGAACATAATTTACAATATCATTATTCACTATAGACATAGTTTACAACTTAAAAAAGGTATCTCCAACAATTTAAAACATGTAAAAAGATATTTCGCGTAAGATCAAAGTGTATTTTCTATAAATTATATAAAATTATATGTAAAGAATATCATCCAAAATGCTCATTTTAAGTGAATATACATAAATAAATCTGAAATTTACGGTAGATGAAGTTTACTTACAAATAAAATTACATGGTCGGAAGAAAGAAGAGTTTAAGTGCATTAAATGCAAGACATGTCTCCCATTTAATATGTTGTCTCCACATATGTTTACCGGTAACATATATATTATCTGACGCAATTATACGCTAACATTTATATTATCGTTAACATATTTATAAACTAATGAAATACAGATTTGTTTGAAACAAAATAATGCTTTAACATGTTAACAGACTATACAACTAACCTATATATTGGCTGTTAACATATTTATTATCTGATAAACACGTTTTTTATTAGTACATATATTGTACATTAACATATGTGTAACAATTAACGCATATATTACTTGATAAATTATATGTTAACATATATGTTATACCCTAAAATATTTATTATCTGTTAGCATATATATTACCTTACTAACACATATTTACCTATTAATATATTTTATTTGATAACAAATTTATTATTCATCATAAAATTATCAAATCATCTTTATCTTTTTCGATAAGATTTGGGGTCATGAATTAACTTATATTCTTCAAGTGAGCGTAAAATATTCTACTTGACGAGTATGTAATAGTTTGGAAACAATGATTACATATCTTAACCATTCAGGAAATCAACAACAGTTTAGACTCAATAGCAACAACAAACAATAAACCAAAAAAATCATTCTTTCTTCTTACCCTTGTATTGTATATCAGACAATTCATCTATATTTTTTGTGCGTTTTCATTTCTTCTTCTTTAATCTTTCGATATCTTTGATTTTTCACTAGAAACAACTCAATCTTCTCTTCTTCTTAATTTATGATTTCACCCAAATTATGGTTTTATTTATCGAATGTGGATGAGCAGTTGCTTGAAAAAAATCTCCACATATGTTTTTCTTGATCTATGTGATACTTTAATCAACACAAATAGTTTCAGAACTCAATTATTTGATTCATTTTCTCTTATCATAATTTTGCGACATAAATCGTAACTTGATTGAGATGAAGAGAGAGAGGAAGCAAGATGATTGGACAATAGGGATATAAGACCATATCCAGCAGAGTCTCTAATGGGACTCTAGTTAGAGGTTCTTAGGATTAATTGTATTTAATTAAATAAATACGTTAATAAGATAAGAACTGTTTCTAAATAAAGACACTTTAGAAAAGTTAAGAACCGAGCACGTGTCAACATCTCACTGAAGAAAAATTTTTGGTGAAGAAAAAGAAGAAGAGATGGATCGAGTATGAATCTACAAATCACTCTTGCTCGTTTTCCTTGTTCCTACTTTCACTCGTTCTCATCTTTGTTCCAGCTATTCTTCATCCAACTTTCAGCCAAAACTAGATTTTTCTTATCATTCGTAGCAATAAGAAACCAAAACCCAATTTTGTGACCTTTAAGGTCGTTTTTGGGTCTTTTTGATCATGTACAATTGGATTTCAAAATTTCAAGTAAAACAATCCGATATTTGTTCATCTAATCACATATATTGTCAACTCTATATCCTGTAGAGTATACTCAATTGAGAATTCGTTGAACTAATGGATTGATTTGATTTATCTACAGTTACCTTCAAATGTTATTATCGATTCACGAAATTCAGTTAATTTGTATATGTTTTTATCACTATGAAGTTGAGATGGGTTCTGAAGGACCAAAAGCGGTTACGATTCATGTGACTCGATTCAAGAAATTTCTTGGCATTTCAGAAAATCCCACTGAGAAGATAGCAAATCATCTGAAATCATATGAGGAGAAACGAGGTTTGCCTTCTGGGTTAAGTCTACGTAGCTGCACTGTGATCTGATTCTAGTTCTGAAAACTTTGCAATATTTGCTTACTTGTTCTATTGCAATCGTCATTCTGATTAAAGTGATGTGCTTAGTATTTAAGTTTTGAAATGCCTTTGAATTTATGGTGTCTTTACTTGTATAGGAAATTTGAAAATTGTGGGATTTGATTGATAAGAGTAGCTAAAATGGCAAATGATGCGGTTGTGTGTGCTGAGAGGGCTACAAATGATATACTTATTGGTCCATATTGGGCTACTAACATTGAATTGTGCGATATCATCAACATGAATCCTAAGTAAGATACGTTATAAATAGTTATTGAAAGTCATGATTGTCCCTCTAGTTTCAGTTTCTTTGTGGATGGAGTGTAATATTTTGACATTGTTTAACACTTTAATCAAGCAAAAGAAGCTATAAAGCCTAGCCAAAGCAAAGATTGATCAACCATGTTCTGACAGTCGCAACGTTAATTGGTGAATTTTGTCCCTCTTTAAGTACATATTCTCTTTTGTGTTGGGGCCTCTTGGATTCCTCCATTTTCTTACATTTATCTAGTCGTTAGACATTGTTCTTAGCTTAATTGGGTCTCATGTGACTACTATTTTAGTCCAAGGCTTGTGTATCCCTTGCTAGATAGTTTTAGGTGTTTGTCGTTTTTTTAGGTCACAAAGTTGCTTGTCTTTTTGATTATTTGTGCTTCAAAACTTTCTGATTACTCAAACCCCTCATGTTTATTTGCTTGTTACATTTTCAATTCGATTGTAAATTGATATGTGCTAGTTCCTAGCAATGAATTATAATTTTGATTTCTTCTAATTTTTGGATATACTTCGTATAATACATTTTTTTTAAGAATCCTAAATAAAGTTCTACTATTGAAACCTCAAAAAAGTTAAGAATGAATACAAAGGTTCATAATTTAAAAAACTATTTAATTACATTAAAAAATTGCAGATGTTCTAATGGTTCAAAAATTATATAAAGTTTCCTATAATGGTCCAACGATTATATAAAGTTGTCTATGATTGGTAGGCTTGATACCTAGAGCATCCTTAATGGTGAGACTCAAAAAGTCTTTATAGAATTATTTAGTAATAAATTTACTCTTAATTTATTGTTTGAGACTCCACTTATTTTAACTAAACTTTATATGTTTAATGGTGAGACTCAAAAGAGACCATAAAAATAATAATAAAAAACTAATTGGTCTATTAGCATGAGTGGCATTGAGATTTGCTCATACTACTATTCAAGAAGACATCTTAAAGGGCTAATCATCATAAAGGGAAAGGAATCAACTGGTCATTGCTTCTGCAAATCCATATATGCACTAATTAATCAAAATCAGAAACATAAAAGCATTGTATGAGCAACGAAAACCTTTGGAAGAAGAAACTAGAGAGCCTTCTTCTGATGTACTGGATGTATATGCTCCTCCATTCTCAGATTTACCAGAAGTATCTTTAACTCAGCACCTAGGGTTACACAAAGGTATATACCATCAACAAAAACAAAAATCTAATGCAATTAAAACTAATGAAATGGAAAAAACGTGACTTACTTAGATCCTTATGCTTGCTTCTGAGTTTGTCACCCAGCTGTTAAAAAGTCACTCTTTGATCTTTGGCTTGCATTTCTTGCACCACATAAACCACAAGCTTAGCTAGGTCTGCAAAAATTCATGTCACAGAAAATTTAAGCTGATTCCAAATAAGTTGCAAAAAAAAATTTATTATAGAGAGCAACAAGCCATTGTAGGGACATACCTGATACGTACACTTCATTGGTAGCTTACTAGCTCTGGTAGTTAGTCTCTTCGGTCAATAGTTCTAACACTGATGCCTCTTGCATGAATTTATGTGGATCCTTGATTGTTGATGGACTTCTCTGACACCAAAAACTAGGGCATCCGTCATCTACCAAGTTTCAACACATGTCAACCTGTTTATATTTTCCTAAACTAAGTCAGTTTTCTTGTCTTGTTTGTCCTTTAGCTAACTAGAATAGATTACCATTTGTTTCCAGTAACCATTTGTCAGCCTCTCTTGTTGATTAATTCATATGGATATTTTGGGTCCTTTTGATATTTAGTCTGTTGAAAGTTTCAAGTACTTTTTGACTTTAGTTGATGATTATACTAGATTGTCATGGGTTTATATGATGAGGAATAAAAGTGATGTTGCTACTATATTTCCTGATATTATTCAGCATATTAGCACTCAATATAAATCTGATGTTAAATCCATTAGAAGTAATGATGCTCATGTATTGGCTCTCACTCGTTTTATGCAATCTCATGGTATTATACATCAATTTTCATGTGCATATATCCTCACCAGAACTTTGTAGTTAAAAGAAAGCATCAACATTTTCTTAATGTGGCTCGTGCTCTCCTTTTTCAATCTAACATTCCTTTGATATATTGGAGTGATTGTATTTTGACTGTTGTGTTTCTTATAATCATACTCATTCTCTTCTTTTAGATAAAAATACTCCATATGAATTTTTCTTTGATAAGTCTCCTGATTATTCCTTTCTTAAGTCTTTTGGATGCCTTTGTTATATTTTAACATTATCCAAAGATTATAATAAGTTCAGTCCTCAATCAAATAAATGTGTTTTCTTAGGTTACCCTCCTGGTTTTAAAGGATATAAGGTGCTCAATATTGACACTAATGAGTTGACCACATCGAGAAACATTATTTTTCATGAGTGTTTTTCCTTACAAAGAAATTCTGCAATCTGCTCATGTTAATGATTTTTTTCTCAATTATTTTTGGATGTGCTTGTTCCCGTTGTTCTTGATGAGCATGTTATGCATTCTTGTCTTTAAATGTTTCTCATATGATTGATAATCTTCTTGTTTCTGCTACTTATGTTCCTCTTGTTGATGAAATTGAATATGTACCCGTAACATCTACTCCAAAATCTAGTGTCAGATCTATTCAATTTTGAACCACTCCTACAGAAGCATGATACACTTCATTGCCTAATGCCTGACCGAAGAGACAGAGCAAGGCTCCATGCTACTTATCCGACTATCATATCTCACTTATTCAACCAAATATAATCCCCCTAAATATGTTGATTTTCCTATAGCTTTTGTTCTTACTTAGTCAAACTTAAAGCCTTCATATCAACATTTAGTTCTTGTTTGTTGTGCTGAATTAGAACCACAAACCTTTGAGAAAGCCATGGCTCATACTCATTATCCAAAGGCAATGGATGTGGAGATTTCTTCTCTCGAATTGCTCAGGACATGTGATAAGGTGCAAATGGGTTCTTAAAATCAAATATAACCCATGTGGTACAATAGAAAGGCATAAATCTAGGTTAGTTGCCAAAGGATATTATTAGCAAGAGGGAATTGATTACATTGATACTTTTTCCCTAGTTGCTAAGCTTGCTAGTGTGAAATTAGTTTTGGGATCAACTCCTTATCTTGGTGGACTCTTACTCAAATGGATGTTACTAATGCATTTATTCATGGTGATTTAGATGAAGAAAATTTTATGAGTTTTCCACATGGTTATACTCCAACAAATGGTGTTTTACCGTCTAATCCAGTTTGTAGACTTCATAAGTCACTCTATGGTTTCAAACAGTCTTCGAGACAGTGATATCATCATTTTTCTTATGTGGTTATGGCTGCTGGTTACATTCAGAATCCTGGTGATAACACTTTGTTTTTTCATTACTTGTCAATGTAGACGATATTATTATTGCTTCCAACAACAATGCATAGCTACAAAATCTGAAGGATACTCTTCATCAAGCTTTCAAAATTAAAGATATGGGACCTCCAATATTCTTTCTTGGATTTGAGATAGCTCATAATACATCAAGAATCTCAGTTTGTCAAAGAAAATTTGCTCTTGACATCCTTGCTTCTACAAGTTTATTGGCTTGCAAACCCATGTATGTTCATATAGATCCCTCTATTTGATTAAGCGAAGACTCTGATACTCCATTATAGAATGGAACTCAATACATGGAACTTGTTGGATGACTTCTCTATTTGACCACTCCACTATGTAGTGAATACTCTTAGCAAATTCTCTCTAGTATGACTGACATTCATCTTAATGCAGCTCCTCAGATACTTCATTACATCAAGTCTAATCTATGTCAAGGTATCTTATATGCTTCAGATTCTGGTATATGTCTGAATGCATTTGCTAATGCAGATTGAGCCACTTGCCCTGACTCTTAGAGATCTATTACCGGATTTTGTGTTTATCTTGGTAAATCTTTGATAAGTTGGAAATCAAAGAAACATAAAATAGTGAATTGGAGTAGCACTGAAGATGAATACCGTAACATGGCTCATGCTACTTGTGAACTCATATGGCTGAATCAATTGCTCACAGATCTGTGGGTCACTCCAATTTCGGCTGCAAAATTGTTTTGTGATAAAAAATATGCACTTGATATTGCAACCAATCTTGTTTTCCATAAACGGACAAAACACATGGAAATTGATTGCCAAACTGTTTGTGATCAAGTGAATAGTGGATTCCTTAAGTTGTTTCATGTTTCTATAGGGAATCAACATGCACACATCTTAACCAAACCTCTTTATCCATATCCTTTTCATTCTTTACTTGATAGAATGTCTATATCAAGTCTTTTTCTTCCATCCTCAGATTCCACTTCAAATGTGTGAAGGGGGGTGTATTGAATATATTTTGATAAGAATATTCCTCTTGCATAGTTTAGTTAATTAGTTAATTTAATCTAACATCATTTAACAGCTAATCATTTTGTATATATACTCAATGTGCTTCCTTTTACACACTAATGAGAAAAGACAGTTTAATTGCTCTCACTTACAGTAGGCAATTCAAAACTTGCTTTATTGTGAGGTTTAAATTTTGCAATCTTATCCTATCTTTGAAACACTAAACCACAAACATAGCTCACAACAACGCCTCATCCTATTTACATAATGGTAAGATATTTTTTTTATTACATTGATAGATTTTTCTCAGTGATCATGACCAAGTCATATATACGGTTTAAGACCTCGTCTACTAAAAAAGGAGAATCATAAGCACAATCCCTTATCAAAAAGAAAGAGAGGAGAGGCAGACTATAAGTTTATGTGTCTAATGACATCATATAATATTATTAGATTGTATTCATGTATTGTGATAGTTAAGAATCGAATTTAAAATAATAGGGCATTGTTAGGAAAACGACTAAGCTTATTGTATGTCAGTATTAACGATCAATGATCTGTGTGACAGATACAGTCTCATGTGTTCGATTACAACTTGTTGATTTTGTGTGTGTTTATTTTTGTTTTCTGTAATGATAAACAAGAGAAAGACACATAGCATATACGAGTTCTTAAGACCAAAACGTTGCTCAAGGTACGTCTCGGCAGGAAAACCTTCAAATAGCTTACAATCAAACTGAGAAATACAAGCACAACCTATTTTCGCTCACCAAGATGATCTACCCACAAGCTGATTACAGAACTATGTTCCCACCACCCGTGAATTACTCTATACAGGTCTATGTGTTATCTCCTATCTCTCTTTCCCCTTCAGATCTCATTCCATGCTCTCCACGCTCTAAACCAAGCTCTGCACGCCGTGTCTTTTAATATGAAAATAAACCCTAGAGAATGTCATAACATGAGTGTGACTTAAATATCAGGTAGTTATTCTTCATGGGCTTCAAGAGACACATCATCCCAAATAACATCCAATTAAAATCACGGCCCAAAAGCATCTGAAGCCCAACTCATAAATCTGAGCCAATTTCAGTAATATGTCTTGGACTCATAAGAATGAGCCCAATACAACAATAAGAGCCCAAATCGTAATCTGACATTCTCACATCGAGTAGACTCTTATCCAATAGAGCTTCCAAAGATAATAAACCTTTTCTCTGTCACCTCCCCGACAACTACGTATTGGGACTGCCAAAAATCTCTTTCTTGAACCCCAACTCATTGTCTGAGCTAGTATGAGATTCTGAGAACCCTCAGACTCTCCTTTGCCTCCACAAACTCCTTTACTGAAACTAATTTTGTCAAAGTATTCGTCGGATTTTCCTTTGTTCTATAATCTTCAGCACCTCAACCACCTTTTCTTCTATCACGTCCATGATGAAGTGATAAAAATTCTGTATGTGATTTGTTCTCTCATGGAATCTACAGTTCCTAGTGAGGCAGATGGAACTTTGGGAATCACTAAACAGCCGAGTTGTCCTCTCTTGAAGACCCAATTCACATGTAATTGATTTCAGCCACAAAGCTTCTTTTCTCGCTCTGCTAAAGCCATATATTCAGCTTTAGTAGTTGACAAAGCAATAACTTGTTGTAACCTTGACCGCCATCTCACCGTGTTTGAACCGATTTGAAACACAAATTTCTTTAATTGATTTTCTCTTATCTAAATCAGCTGCGTAGTCACTGTCACAATATCTTGTTTCTCTAAACCAATCTGATTTTGTGAAAGTCAGCACACAGTCTGAGAATCCATCTAACAACTGACCAATGTTATTTACGAGGTGAACTCATAAACCGACTCACCAATCCAACTGCGTGAGCTATGTCTAGTTGTGTACCAACCATGGCATACATCAGAATCCTAACAACACTGAATAAGGTACACTTTTCATATCTTCTTCAGTCTCTACTTGACCATGGTTCTTAGTACTCATAAGCCTGAAATGAGTTCCAATATGTGTATTTACTATTCTAATTTTAGTACGCGAAACGTCCTCAACATCTTGGCTATGTACTCTTCTTGAGATAACCTTAAAACACCTTGTTTTCTATCACACTCTATGTCCATTCCAAAAATCCTCTTTGCTGCTTCCAAAACCTTCATTTCGAATTCACTACTTAGTTTCTGAATTTCAGCTTTAATCTTAGCTGCAATCAACATGTCATCCATGTATTACAACAAATATAGATAATTAGTCTCATTATACTTCCTGAAATACACACATGGATCATGCCTACTCATTATATAACATTTAGCCTTCATAAACTCGTCAAACCGTAGTTGCCACTGTCTTGGTAATTGTTTTAAGCCATACAATAATATATGAAAAAACACACATCTTCACGTTTAGAAAACCCTTTAGGTTTGTCCATTAATATACTTACATCCTATTTACCATGTAGAAAGGTTGTCTTTACATCCATCTGTTCCAACTCAAAATCATAATGCATCACTACTGACAGAATAATTCGGATAGTAACTTGTTTTACCACATGAGCAATCAACTCGTTGTAGTTTGATCTTAGAATACTCCTTGGAAACTATTCTAGCTTTGAATCTAGGCTCTTTAACCCTAGGTATTCCTGACTTGAATTGTTAAAGCCACTTACAGCCAATTGATATATGTTTATCTGGTCTTTCAGTCAGTTTCCAAGTCTTGTTTGTCAACAACGAATCAATTTCCTATTTCACTAATCAGTTGTGACATGCTCAAAGCATAGGCTGAAACATCATAATCATCAAATATGCTATGTAACTCAGTTGGTGTTCTTATTTGTTTATCCCATGTCAAAACGCAGTTACCAAGCATTGCTTCTACATCTAATTCACTCGCAGAGTCACCATCTGCGTTCTCGTTACCATACTCCTAATTTGATTCATGTTCATCTGAAACTCCACCTTGATATGAACACCATTCTGATGATCTCTGTGTTCTTGAAGTTTCTCTTATATAACCCCCTTCTCTAGAACTTTCAGCCACATCATTAATCTAATCCTCCAGGAGAATAAACTGACCCTTTTACGCATCTGTCTCTTATCACTCTCCTGCTCCTCAAATAACTATTTCACATCCTTGTAGAGAACCTCTTCAAAGAAGATTATATCTCGACGTACAATGCATTGTTTCTTCTTACCATTCCAGATTTTGTATCCCTTAACACCTTGAGGATATGCCATGGCGATTTCCTTTTTAGCTCTTGGCTTTAGTTTCCCTGATCAACATGATAATAAACCAAACAACCGAATCTTCTCAAGTGTGTGTAATCTACTTTCCTCCCTAAACAAACTTCTTCCAGGATTTTAAATTTCAATGGTACTGTTGGCAATCTGCTTATGAGGTAAACAACTATAGAGGATGCCTCAACCATAATGATTCACCAAGTCCTGTTTCTGATAACAAACTCATGACTTTCTCAAGAATTTTCCTCTTCAACATCTCAACCATTACATTTTGCTTCGAGGATAAGGACATGTCTTATGCCTAAAATTTCCATTTTCTTTGCAGAAATATCAAAAATAAAATTACAGTACTCCATGCCGTTTTATGTCCTTGATGCCTTAACCTATCTATTTTTTTATTCTCTACAAGAGCCTTCCACTCAGTAGACTTTGAAAACACTTCATCCTTAGTCCTTAAGAAATAGCCCACACCTTTCTTGAGAAGTCATCAACAAACGAGATGTAGTTTTGACACTTAGACGGACTTAGAGTCACAATTGGTGACCCCCATAAATCTGAATGTACATACTCAAGAACAACACTTGATGTATGCTTTCTTTTGCTGAATGAAAATTTATGTGCCTTTCCCAAGATGCAATTTTCACACTACTGTAGTTTCAAGATTTCACTTGCTTTTAGTGTCTCGTTCCTAACGAATATCTGCACCCCTTTATTGCTCATATGTCCCACCCTACTGTGCCAAAGTGTAGTACAATCTCATGTTTCTCTGCTGTGTTTGCATGTCCCGACATAGGTTCACCATCAAAAAGATACATTGTTGCAATAATCACCAACCAACATTTCCTTGTCACCCTTAAACACATGTGTAATCATTTTATTTGAAAATACCCTTAAGACTCGATCTGTGCCAGCGAAATCAGATTCTTTCTAGTTGTAGGAGAGTATCTGACATTTGTGAGTATAACCACCTTCTTGTTGTGATTTAGAAACTTGATTTTCCAACAGCCATGATCTCACAAAACGTATCATTACCCATCAGTATTCTGCCACCATATATCATTTTCAGATCAAACATTTGATCTTTCCTATATGTCATATGATAGGAACAACCCGAGTCCAATATATTTCCTTAGGTGGGTGTTTAGAGACTGTTAAAACTTCTGGTTATGTCCAGTCTGTAGTAACCACTTGCTTCAGCTTTGTTATCATCTTTTGAATGATAGGAATTTCCATGATACTTCTTTGGATAATTCTTCTTGAAGTGATCTTCACTCCCGCAAACCGGATAACTCTTTTTGTTCTTCATCCGAGATTTACTCCTTAAACCCGATATGCCCTTTGATTTAGATCTCTTCTCAGATTTGTCTCTTAATTGAGATCCAACCAAACCATCACTAACAAACTTCTGCTTGAGCAAAGCTTTACCTTTTAGCTCATATTCAATTGAATAAGTTGACTTGATAATCCCATCAACTGTTATTGTCTTTTTCTTGGGATTGTATTTTAGGGTATGCACAAGGTTTTCAAAACGCCTCGGGAAATTGTTTAACAATATAACCACTTGATCTTCATCTTCCATCTTTACACCAATACATGAGAGCTCATACATCAATTAGTTAAACCCAACTAAGTTCTGATCCAGATTTTATAACCTCCTCCATTCGAAAACTATAGAATTTTTCTTATGATCAAATCAATGTGGCATAGATTTTACTTGATATGTATTCTCAAGTGCACCTCATATTCCCTGAGCGGTCTTTTCTTTGACAACTTTCCTAAGAATAATATTAGTCACTCATGCTTAACAGGTTCTCGACTCTCTTATCTTTCAACTCCAGCTGTTTGGCTTTCTTCTTCATTTCAGTTACAGTAAACACTTCCTCATTGTCTTTCATCTTCAGATTCACCCTATGATTCTGTATCACTTAATGCATGTATAACGACATCTAAACCCATAATTTCAAGCTGAGCCAGAACCTTGTATTTCCATAAGGCAAAATCACTTTCTCCATCAAATTTCTCCACCTCAAATTTTCCATGAGTTGGTTCCATCTGATTTTCTACAAAAGAACTGATCTCCTTACAACTCTGCTCTGACAGCTCTCTGAAACCCACTGATGAACAAAACACAAACAAACTCCAACCCAATACAGATCTGATAACCCATTGATGTAGACACAACTGTCTGACTGAAACCTTGTAAAAAACAACTCAACAATGCAACAAACAAATACCCATAATCTTGATCCTGATAACTGTCAACAAATACTGATAATCAGAACACCTCTTTGTAGTCAAGAAGAAACCTAGAAACCAAACATTCACCAAAATAGAAATAATCAACACACCACAACTTTGAAATCCAGAACACCCAGAAAATACCTCACTGATCCCGATCATAAGACACCATGGTGAATCTATAACCAGGCTCTGATACCACTATTAGAATAATAACTCAGCCTCTTTTATGTCTGTGTTAACGATCAATGATCTGTGTACCAGATACTGTCGCCTGTGTTCGATTACAATTTGTTGATTTCGTGTGTGTTTGTTTGTTTTGTTTTTTTGTAATGATAAACAAGAGAAAGACACAGAGCATATACGAGTTCCCAAGACCAAAACGTTAGTCAATATACATCTCACCGGAAAGCCTCTAGATAGCTTATAACCAAACCAAAAAACATAACCACAACTCTCAGTCACTCACCGAGATGATCTACCCACAAGCTGATTACAAAACTATGTTCCCACCACCTTTGAATTACTCTATACAAATCTGTGTGCTATCTCCTATCTCTTTTTCCCCTTAGATCTCAAGCCGTGCTTTCCAAGCTCTAAACCAAGCTCTGTACGCCGTATCTTTTCATCTCAGAATAAATCCTCGAGAGTGTCATAACATGAACGTGACTTAAGTATCATGAACTTATTCTTCATGGGGTTCAAGAGACACCTCAACCAAAATAACATCCAATTGAAGTCACGACCCAATAACAACCTGAACCCAGCTCATAAACCTGAGCCCATCTCAGCAACTTGTCTTGCACTCATTAGCATGAGCCGAATATAACAATAAGAGCTCAACTGGTAATCTGACATGCATGACATACATATTTTTTTTGAGATTGTAAATAATTTTAAGAATTTCTAGCTGAATCGTAAAGTAGGTTTAGGATAGGAGAAATGTGATTTATATATTTTTCTTCTTCTCAGACATATTTATTCAGAAATCAAAATATTACTTACTAACAATTTCTTTTAAGTTCTTAATAAATATATATATATATATATATATATAGAGGTGAATGTGTTGCATTTTCATAGATACTTAAAATTATATATGAACTTAACCAATTATGACTAAGATATTGTGGTTTTATTTAAAATAAACGCATGTATATTGGAAATATTATATTATACTTGTAAATTTCGCTAGGATACTTGGTATATTAGTATTGTCACTTTACAATTTTTCAAGATACAATGGATCGAATCTCCATCTACAGTAATAGAAACGAGACTACAAAATATTAGACTAGTTAACAAAAAAAAAAAATGGCAATCCAATACTTCTTCCGCTACTGACTTATTATTTTGCTTGGTTTTCTTATAGTTTCATTGTGATTTGTGAGTGATCATGTCGCCCGAACATGATTCTTTTTATCATTGAGGTTCAAAATTTTGGTCCTCATTGCTTTCGATCGCTAATAAGTCTTTGCTAATGTCAAAATAACTGGCTAATTGAAGATATTTTATAAAATTCTATATGTCTAAGACACTATAATTGACTTGATTTTTGAGAACAAGTTTATTTTGATGGGCTTTAACCAGAATATTATGAATATCAGCAAGATACAAGACCTTTAATAGGGCTACGTTTTCACGGGATTATAGATCTAAGAGATTTTTTCTTATGAAAGAGAATTCGTTCTCAAAATTCTTCTCCTTCATAGGAGTTTCACCAATACTCTAGACCAATGGTATAAGGAGCTGTTTTAGTTGTTCGAACTATTCATGTGGCGACGAACTAGAAATAGTTTGAGATTTTTTGTCAGATTTGAGAATGTAATTCCAATCTGTATCAATGATCCAGTCCATCTGAGTTTCTTTGTTTGGTTATAATTTTTTTATATATTTTATGTTGATTTCGTCTATGTTGTGTATCCATTATATTATCATTTATGATGTAGTAGTCAAAATTTTAGTTTAATGGAACACTCATTTGTCAAAGAAAATAAGAAAAGAAAAAAACAAGATACTAAATTATACAAGGTTCTTCCACTACTGTAACTTTGATAACATAGTATTCTAGTTTCTCTTCTTCTTCTATATATAGTTATATGAGTTTAATGCAAAACTTACTATTTGTTTCTTAATCTGTACTATTAAACGAGAATCATTTCCTGAACAAAAAAAAACTAGAATCATTTCAGGATAATAATTTTGAATTTATAAAATTATTTTTTAAGCCTTTTTAAAATTAAAATAATATATATTAAAGGAACTTAAATATGAAAAAATATTAATTAGAAATTTATCAAATTTATTTTTATCAAAAAAAAAAGAAAATAAAAATTAGTTCTGGAATTATAAAATAAGCTATAGTTTGTTTCGTTTTATCTTTGATATAAAAATATTCAAATTTGAACATATTCATATTAACATTATAAAATTATTTATAAATTGTGTTTTTTTGTACAGATTTTGTTTGTTAGATTAAAATATGAATAAGTGGATATATCTTAAATACTCTATAAATTATGTTTGTTATCAGACAAGTTCTTGTTTAGTTTATCTTTGATATTTCATCTTTTAATTTTAAACTTATGAATATCAATATTATTCAGTTATTTATATATATATATATATATTAAGAAATTAATTCAGTTTGTTTTTAGATTTTGTTTGTTATGTTCTAATTTGTGCTAGTAAATCTACCTCAAATACTCGTATTATAATGTATATATTTTGATATTATAACTGTACAATATATCTTTGATACTACTAAAACATATAAGAAGGATATATACTTTAAATTTTTATATTATTATATGAATATTTATTATATATAGTATCATATAATAATCTATATGATAAGATTCATAATACTTTAATAATTTTATGTCAATGTGATTTAATCATAAATATAGTATATATTTTCGTGCTTTAATTGTGCAGTAGTTGCAACCTATCATTTGGACTAGGACTGGACATATGGTTCTTTTGTTCAGTTTGGTTCTTTAGATTTTCATTTTTTTTATTTTTTAAAATATGGTAACCGATAAATACTTACTAAAATACAGTTTGGTTTCGGTTCAATAATACTCGGTTACAATTCCAAATAAATACTTAAAAATGGAACCGAAGAACAACCAAAATAATTTTGGTTCTCAACCGATTTCGGTTCCAAATGGTTATTTTTAAACAAAACAGCCAAAAAAATTTGAAATAACTATTTTCTTACAAAAGAGTGTAAACAAAACCGAACAGGAACCAAAATTTTTTTTTTTGGTTTGGTTTCGTTCGATTATTCGGTTCTACTTTTTATGTCCAATAAATCTTAGGAATAATAAAAGTTAATTAATGAATTTAGTTTCGGTCCTTCCTTCCGTTCTTGGTTAGAAACCAAACCGAACCTGGAACCAAAGTTATTTAAATTATGCAACAAATCAATTAATTTTTAGGAATCGAATGAAATCGTAACCAATTTTTCGGTTCGGTTCGGTTCTTCGATTCTGATTTTTATGTCTTGTCCTAATTTGGACTTCGTTTCATGTAAATGAAGATGCTTCTCTACCAAAAAAAAACCATTTTAGGTAATGAGAAAATTATTATATTAGACGTTGTATATACATAACTGCAATCTTTTAAAAATTTGGTAACGATCAGTTCGGGATACCCTATTTGCATGGTCCAAATTCTTGGCATATCTACTAGGTTGGTTTTAGATCTGTCCCCTCAAAATGGAGTGTTTTATATGTGTTTTGGCAATTGGTATGCGAATATGCTTTTTATTGATATTATTACTATCCATTTTCATGACCACAGTTATCCGTAAAACATATGAAAATAGTAAATAAATATGACATAATTATATAATTATGGAGAATCTATTCTGCAACAGAAAAATAATTTAGAGGTTTCTATACAGTCAAATTTATTCTACAACAATTTATTGGTTAACAAATTTATATTTTAGAGGTTTCTATATAGTCAAATGTACCGATTATGTCTAAAGATGTTTGATTGATTATGTTTCAAAATCACAAAAATTCGGTGACCACATATTAAAAATGTTATATTTTTAATGTATTTCTAAAGAAATGAGTATAAAAATGATTATAATGTATGTCAAGTTCTTTTCGGTAATAAATTATCCAGACTCTAATACAAGGGCTCGACTGTTCTTATCTATATGATGTATCAAACACACTCCTCATTTCGCAAGGCCTCTCATATATTCGCTTTGGCCTTTTTTCAAAAATTCAGTTCATCGGTTTGATTAATTTTATTTTTGAAATTCAACATATCAAAAATGCACTACAAACTTTATCACAAAAAAAAGTGCACTATAAAATGGAGAAAACTTTTATTAAACATACATTTTGACTAAATTCTATAACGGAGAGCGAGAGGAACAAAACATTATACCTGTACTGAAATTAAAAGTTTAAAAGAGAAAAAAAAGAAGGAAAAATTTAACCATGGGTCAGATATCATTTTTTGGACCGTCACAAAATATTTTTATGGTTAAACGTTATTAAGAGATGGGCCTTTAAGAGAGAGCGACGCAACGGCCTCAGCAACGGTTAAGAAGAGAAACTCGGGCCTCATGAACTCTTCTGCTTCATCAGCTCTTTGTAACTTTTCCATTACTTCGCTTAAAGGATTCACAAACACTAGCTGCACATATAATACAAACATCTGGTTAAGATCAAAGTATTATTGAGTAACGAAAACAGTGTGTTTCGAATTAATCTGTTACCTCGATGTCCTTCTTTGCGGTTGTTTTCTTCAACTCCCTAAAGAAAGAGACTCCATTTGTGTCCACACCACTCACGGCTTTAACGTAAATGAAGGTTTTCAAATCATTGGATATGAATGATGACATGGTAAAAGAAGATCAGGTGTTTTGATAAGTGTTATAAAGACTAACCTGACATTTCGAGAATTAAGAATCGAAGGCTAGAATGCTTCTCTTGAGCTTCCTCTTCTTCGCATTCTTCGATCCAACGAGATGTTCTACAAAATATTTATGCAACACGATGAAGAAAGTTAGTATATCATATATCGATGCACAACATAGCTATAGAAAAGAATCATAATTTGTGACTAACCTTTCGGTGAGGTAGTTAGAATTGGCCGAATTGACAGGAGATTCAATGCTTAGATAAGAAATTCTGGGATCCTTTGTGCCTCACTGTAATGATGAAGATTCCGGTATATATCCGTCCCGGAATATTCCCCATTATTACCATTTTCGGTCTCGTTACTTGCATCAATAACTTGAACAATGATAGCCCCACTGCAATAGCTAGACCGTTTTGAACAGATAAGAAAATGACACCAAAGAATGCACAAAGCATCACCAAGAAATCAAATTTATCGATCTTCCATATTTGACGAGCTGCAGGAAGGTCGATGAGACCGATAACAGCAGTAACGATAATGGCACCGAGGACTACATTTGGAGTGTATTCGAAGAGTGGCATTAAGAAGAGAAGCGTAACCATAACTGTGACAGACATCACGATGTTTGAAACCGCGGTTTTAGCTCCTGCATTGCTGTTAACAGCTGATCTAGAGAATGCTCCGGTTGTGACATAGCAAGATGTAGCAGAGCCAACTACGTTCATTAGTCCGATTGCGATCATCTCTTTGTTACCGTCTACGTGGTAGTTCTTTAGCGCTGCGAATGTTCTTCCTACTGCGATTCCTTCCTGTTTAATCAAAGTAGCTAAGTCAAAGAGCCGTATTTTAGCACGTGTTACATGGAATCTCACACAAGGCTCAAAAAAGTTGAGGCAGTCGTTAAAAGGAAGTAAGGAGCTTTACTGTGAGGGAGACGATTCCAGTGATGAGTCCGGTTTTGACGACGAGTCCGAGATGACTTCCGCTAAACTGAAGCATGTTCCATGACGGTGGGTTTAAACCTTCTTGTAGTTTCCCGATCTATCAACAGATTATAAGATTTTAAAAATCTGCCAAAGAGAACAAAAACAGAGGATTAGTCACAGAGAAATGTTGAAGCTTACGACGCTGATTCCGTGATGGTTAGCTTTGGAAAGGAAGACGAAAAGCGTAGAGATAATGACCGACAGAAGTGGAGCTCCGGCTGAGACCCAGAACAGCCTCGGCTTCTTCATGCTCTGCATTATTAAGGGGTTATAATAATAACACATTAATCAAATGATTATCACAAATCACAAACCATAACCATAAGTTCGTTATTACGGCGGGAAGAAGGTTTAAGAGAAACAATGACGGTCCAAGGTGTAACAAATGTTTGTACATGCATACTGAGATAATTAGAATGGAATATTAATTAATAGACAGAGAGAAGAAGCAACATACAAGGTGACGTGTAGCGAGCAAGAAGAGCAAGAAGAAAACTCCCATCACGATTGTTTGCCATGACCACTGGACAGAAGTACGTACACCAATTAATGACATTATAAATGGAAATTAAATAAAACAGAGGAAAGAGGAAGAAGAATAGAGCAAAACCTCGTTGGTTTGGTGGAAAACAGAGAATAAAACAGGAACTACACTCATATGATTTGTGAAATGAGTTATTCCAAGTAAAGCTTTTAGCTGTTGCAGTGATACTATTATGCTGCTCCAGCCATAAACCCTATTAGTGTTGCTTTTGATAGAAAGTCTATTATAAATCCCAGCCTGCACTTTTTCAATTCAAACATGTTAACACAACAACTACGAAAAAATGTTAAATATAGAAGGAACCTATTTTTATATATATATAATAAAAGTTCCGATTTTGGCTTTCTAAGGATGATTTAAGCCTTTTGTTTGGTCTATAATTGGTGTAATGATAACATATTATTGTTTTTAGAATATACAAAAGTAAATGATTTTATTATAGAAACTGAGTTATAGAGTATATGTGTTGTGGTTTGTAATCTAGTTGGAACTATCAAATATTTAGTTTGAACACATAATTATGTATTATCATGATATAACTACTGGCAATGCATCAACTAATTACATTTTAAAATATTAAAATTTTATATAATGCATCTAGATGAAGATGTAGTTTTAAAAATTTTAAAAAAACTAAACTAAGATTAAGAATTAAAACATGTAATATGTTTCTATTTTTTTATTTTTTTCGCACTACTTTTTTATTCTTTCTCCTCATTTTATTTCTTTATCTTTTCTCTTCATTTTTCTTTCTCATTCTTTTTCTTCATTTTTTTTCATTCTCTTTTCTTTTTTTTAATGTTTCTCTCATCTTTTTTTGTGTAATTCTCTCCATCAATTTTCTTTATCTCCTCAATCTTTTTCTCTCCCATCTTTTTTCCCTCTCCTCATTTTCTTCACATTTTGCATAATTCTCTCATCTCATTTTCTTCTTTTCTCATTTTTTATTTTGTGTGATTTTCCTTCTCATCAATTTTACTCTTTCTCCTCATTTTAATCTCTCACCTTTTTCCTTCTCTCATCATTCTTTTTCTCTCCTTATTTTTTCTCTTTTGTTTTTTTTTTCTCTCATCATTTTCTTACTTTTGGTGTGCTCTTCAATTCTTTTCTCTCTCTCTCGTTTTCTCACTTTTGTATGATTCTCTCTTCTCATATTCTCACTTTTGTGTGATTCTCTCTCCTCATTTTCCCCCTCTCCTCAATTCTTTCTTCATTTTTTCTCTCTCTCACTTTGTTTTTTTCTTCATTTTTCTCTTTTTTGTGTCTTTTTTCTCTCTTTATCTTCTCTATCTATCTTCAATTTCAAGTTATTAAATTATAAACTAAAATATTTTAAAATAGTTAAAAATATTTTTTGTAAATGCTAAAAAGATATATTTATATTTGATTAAATATTAATTTACCATTTATTAATTAATATAATATTTAAAAGATGAATTGTGTCATTGATCATTTTGTAATAAATAAATCTATATAGAGATATTAATTTGTAAAACAAACAAACATATATTTAGATGTATTATCAAGCATAGAAACAAACAACATCCAATTGTTTTATCTAGATAATATATTTAGAGGCACTGTCTAATTAATTACGATAAAAGTCAAACTAAAGTCTTGTCCTTAATGGTGATTTTCTAGTGACTCGGACAAGTCAATAGACCAAACTTTTGGGTTAGTAATGAAATTTTCTTGAACTAGTGATAAATACTAGTGAAAATTTATAAGTACTACTATATGTTTCCCAATCCAACTCTTTTATTTTTTTCTATTTTTTTGCCTTCAAATTTGTAGCACGGACGAGATTTAAAGATCTAGTAAGACTGACATAAGCCTCGAGCAGGCCTAGTATTTGAAAGAGAGATATAATAGAACCTGAGGAATCCGAAGAGAGGCTTGAAAGAGACCAGCAAAGAAGGTAGAAGAAAAAGCTAGCTGTAGAAACAGAACAGGATCATCTACAGGAGACACTTGTTGTCTTAACATGGCTCCTAAGATCAACGACGCTATGGAGACTGGTCCCACCGCTAGATCTCTTGAGCTTCCCAACACCGCATAAACCAACGGTGGCACGAAGCTCGAGTCTACATACATCACCACATTTTTAACCATTACTTTATAGTTTCCTTAAACTCATCAAAAACATAAATCCAAATCCAGTTTCACTTACATAAACCAACAATTGGTGGCAAATTCGCTAGCTTCGCGTAACTTATCCCCTGAGGAATAGCTAAACTAGCGATGGTGAGACCTGAAACGACGTCTGATTTGAGGAGTCTGAAGCTGTACTCAGGACACCATTGGAGGATTGGGAAAATGTATTGAGCGGCGCGTATGAGTTTGGTACGGTTCGGTTGTCCTCTGAATTGTCGTAAGGGATCGTCTGGGAAGAAAGTCTCCTTCAGTCTTGTCTTAAGCTTCGCAGCCGTGCTTTTACGCGGCGGAGCAACCACCTTATGCACCTCCATTAATTGAGTTTCCTGTTATGGTTGTGACTCTTCTTCTCTTGGCTCTTTGTTGATAATGTAAACGATTTGAGTATTACTATTTCAGGTCGGTCTCTAGCATTTTATAATGGTATCTCATCTTCTTTTTTTTTTCTTTTTTTTTTTTTTTGGATATTAAAACAAAATCAAAATTATTTTGGAATAATTTTTATGCTAGCTAGAATAATATTTTTGTTAAGTGTCAGTCCAATATAACTATTTTAGCTGAATGTATTTTAGTAGATAATGTAAAAAAAAAAAAGATATCAAAAACATAAAAGTAAAAAACTCAAATAATAGCAGCCGTATGTTTCACTCTAAAAGTCGAGTGATAATTATGCATAGGTACATCCCATCTCCATCAGATATACTGCCTGTTTGAGATCATGTACAGTCATAGAGACGATCAACTAGGCCTAATAGGGATTGTTACATTAATCCGGACAAAGAGAAAAAGCTGATGATTTGAGCCCACCATTAAATTCCATAGTTGAAGAATAAAACTGTTGTAATGCATATCCATAGTGTTTGATGTTTCTTCGATTAACTACGATTTATAACCCAACCAATCGTAGTGATTCAATCTTCGAAAGATTAACATTGCGAGACCAATTTCAATCGTTCAATCAACGATTTTAATAACAATTGGTTATTATCATCGTCACAATGAAATTCAGCTTTTCAGAGTGTATGATACAATTATCCACGATGTAACTGTGGATCGATTTTATAACACTTTATCATTAATCCGTTCTTTCGATGTATATATATCTCTATATTATTTCAATTTAGTGAAACTCGGACATTTCTTGTTGAAATGAAATGGACAAAAGTAACTAAACTATTAATTATGTAATATCGATTTTGTTATAGAAATAAAAATGTTAGGCATGAAAAAGAAAACTCATATAACATGAAAGAATCTTACCAAAACATATAAATGAAATAGAATTTTATATTTCCAACCAAACCTATCTACTTCGATATAATAAAATTGATCTAATCAAACATGATTTAACTACGT
>JAKUCM010004186.1:0-76191 GCA_023374145.1 Lepidium sativum
TGTTTAAAAACTTATCACCAATCTTAAGCATAAACGTTGAAGATGGTTTCAGCCATCAGAAGAACTTACACGTCTAGGCTTTAGCTTTGGTTTTGGTCGGTTATATTTATTTTGTTTTTATTAATATAATTATTGTCTGTTTATGGGATTGTCTTGCAAGATGGCCGACCAAAACAAAAACGACTGTCCATAAATAATAGTATGGTTTTGTCATTATGATATTATTCTCTTCATCAGATTCATTGTAAGCGTCTCATACATAACTTAGACACCACGTGTCTCTGTGTAGGATCATGAAAATAGAATTGTAAATAGTATTTAAATGGTTTAATTCAATTATGCTATTAATCTTATTAAAATTTAATTTAAAATAGCCGTGTGTTTCTACCTAATATTATCTAGAGTTTAGAAAACATATTTTACATATAGTTTAATTGTTTCACACATTTGAAATTTAGATCATTATAATTTAATATAATTAATGTAAAAATCAATTTACTTATTATCAATTGGATAAAATAATTTATCATGATATTGAGATTAATGATCATGACCTATTATATAATCATGATAATATTCATCTATGAATATTTCAAAGTGTTAAGTTATACCATATATCATTATAAAAAAACATGTTAGATTATGATTAATAACATAATATAAATAATCTAAGAATTAATCCACCTATTACCAATTTATTTTGAATTCAAAATCTATAATTTATTTAGTCCTAATCTGCAACAAAATTCATTTATAATTCATTCTAATCTAATATAAATCTATCATTTATGTATTGTTACTTCCCCTGATGTTGTTATTGAATTCCATAATTCATGAATATACACTGGGGATTGAACTTATATCAAGAAAATTATATGAGCTTAAATAACAAATACGGTAGTATGCAAACTTTTTTTGTTTAGTCAGAAACGATTACAATTAAACCTTTATAAATTAATACAGTTAATATTTTGAAAAATTATTAGTTTAAAAAGATATTCTTAAATGTAAAATACAAATATTCTTAAATGTAAAATACGAAAACTTCTTTATGACACATATTATTAAACTTCTTTGTTTAAACTTCCATTTATTTTGATGTTTACATATTTTATACAAAAATATGTTGATATTCCATTTTTCTTTTTTCATATATGTTAAATAGAAAAATGGAATATCAACATATATTTTATGATTTATATGTTGATATTCTATTTTTTTTTTGACTTACATTTTTTTATCTATGAGTTATATTAATGTTGATTTGATATGTTTTTCATTCTTACATCTTTTGTTAACAAACATCCTAGTAATGACTTCTCATTTTAAAGGTGTTACGAAATCAACCATGACATATCAAATACGAAAAGAGTTATGTGAGTATAAAAGAAACCATATCACAAGCACTCAAAAAGATTTGAAATTGTTGCTTGAAGAAAAATTTCATTTAAAAGTTAGTCAAGGTACAATCTCAAACACACTCAAACGATCAGCTGAATATCTTTGTACAACTCTGGAAACCATAAACAATATCAAGCGACACAACCCAACAAAATATCTAGAAATGAAAAAAGTTCTTTTTGAGTGGTTTCTCCAATACCAAGATCGAGTGAATATGACGGGAGAACTAATTTTAGAGAAGGGAAAAGAGACATCAAAATTATCTACCCTCAAGATGATGTGGACACCAATTTTCTCAAGGTACGCTTGAAAAATTCAAGTTACGAAATGGTATCAAATCATTTCGTCATTTTGGAGAAAGCGGTTCAGTCGATGTGCAAGACATGGAGAAGAAACTAGAAGCTATAAAGGGAAAAATAGATTAGTTTTCTATGAAGGATGTTTTTTATATGGATGAAACTGATTTGTTTTACAGATTACAAGCTGATCATTCTCTTGCTACATAACAACTTGAATGAAAAAAACAAGACAAATAAAGACTAACAATTGTTATTTGTTGCAATGAAGATGGGTCTACAAAAATTCCTCTATGGATCATTGGAAAATTTGCAAAGTCACATTGTTTCAAGGACGTGAACATGAATAGTTTGAATTCTCATTATCATGCTAACAAAAGAGCTTGGATGACAGGTATGATTTTTGAAGAATATGTTTGTTGTAGGCCTGCGAATTCGGGTTATTCGGGTCGGGTCGGCTCGGGTTAAACGGGTTTCGGGTATTTACGGATTTATAAAACCGGACCAAAATAACCGAATCAAATCATTAATCGGGTCGGGTCGGGTTTCAGATAAATCGGGTTAGGATATTGTGTTCCGAACCAACCCGAATTAGAAGGCAAATCCTGCAAAACACCTAAATTTATACATGTAAAATCGGGTTACTCGGGTCGGTTCGGGTAAACGGTTATCGGTTATTATGGAAATTTATAAAAGAGACCTAAATTTATAAAACAGACCCGAAAATACGATTTGGCCAACATGAAATCGTTTTGGCCAATGTTAAAGACCACAAAGTTGATGTTAAAGACAACATAAGAAAAGACAAATGTCAAAGAGAAGGAGAAATACAGAGAGTACTGCAGCAGATAATGCATCAAGTGGACCTCCTTATTGTGAGGTAAGCAAGCACATCTCTTGTGCTTCCGAAGGAGTGGCTGCAGCAGGAAATCATTGTATTAAACACATGTACTAAATGACATAATTGGAAAACATATACAAAGGCAAAACAGATTACCTAATGAGTCATGGAACTCCAATTCATCAAGCATTTGAGCCAAGTTTGCAATCTTTTCACCATCTGAATTGATAAAACGATCTAATGAATAAAGCAGAGAGGAGAGAACTTACATGCAGAAGAGTAGCAGAAGAAGTCGATGATGTAGGAGGAGATCGAGATGGGAAGACGAATCGATTGCGTGCGAAAAAGAAGGAGGAGAAGATCGAGTGAGAAGACGAATCGATTGCGTGCGAAAAAGAAGGAGGAGAAGATGTGAGAAGACGATTAAGAAGAATGAGAAGACGATTAAGAAGAATGAGAAGAAGATTAAGAAGAAGAAGATGGAAGCGGTACCTGAGGACGATGACGACAGCGGAGAAGAAGATCGAGTGAGAAGGCGAAGGAGAAGAAGAATAAGGAGAAGATGAAGCAGAAGACGAAGAAGAATCGCCACAAAGAGAAAGCGAAGATGAAGAAGAATCACCACAGAGAGAAAAGAAGACGGAGGCTGCGCGAAGAAGAAGAAGATTCGTGAAAAATGAAAGGTGTTTTAAGGGTTTGGGTCTTAATCAAAAAAAGTCGGTTAACCGTTCGGTTATGTGAACCGAAACCGACCCGACCATGATACCCGATTGATGAACATCAACCATCCGATTAAGCCGATTTCATATGCATAACCCGACCCGATTTACCCAAATATCGGTTCGGGTCGGTTCGGGTTAATCGGGTCGGGTTAAATTCCCAGGCCTAGTTTGTTGGTTTGATGAGATCATGCATGGTAGAAGAGTTTTGTTAGTGATAAATAATTGTCCAGCACATGAGCGTAATATTGAAGGATTACGTAATGTTGAGCTATTCTTCTTACCACCCAACATGACATCAAAAATTCAACCTTGTGACGCTTGAATAATTAGAGATTTTAAGATGCACTACCAAAGGAGATTTTACTGTGAGATTTTAGCAGATTATAAGTTGGGATAGCCGAATCCAAGTAAGATCAATGTTTTCAATGCTATAAATTTTGCAGTATCGGCTTGGATAATTAATATTCGTCAAGAAATAGTAGCAAATTGTTTTCTATATTGCAAAATTCGTTCAAATGAAGTTTTATCAAGAATTTCAGAAGATTGATCAGCTTGTGATAATGTTATTGATGAACTGGAAGGTTTGATTAATAATTTTGGTTATCAAAATAAAATGGATCTCAATAGTCTACTTAACTATCCGAGTGAAAATGATACATGTCAGAAATTCAGACTTTTGAAGAAATTTTGGCTTCTGTAATTAATGATGATGAAGAAGTTGAAGATGATGATGAAGTTTTTGAACCAGTTACGCGTCATGAAGCAATCATCGCGTGTAGAACTCTTCAAATTGTTTTAATACAAATCGAAAAGACAAAATCATAAGTTTTAGAAGCAATAAAAAAAATTAGAGATGAGCTCCAACAAGATTCCAATTTCAGAAAAGACAAACAACACTAGAATCATATTTTAGATAAATTCTTCATTTCAATTATTTAATAAAAAGTTGTATGTCTGCATGTTTGTGCGGAAGAGTCATCTACTTATATATTATAATCTAGTTATATGTTATAATGTGGCACATCTAAAAGCCGAAAAATGAAAAACAATTGTTATTTTTACAGAACAAGTAAAGATCCCCATAAATTGTTATCTCAGACAAAACAAAATGTTGTAGAATTGGCATGCTAACCACTTAGGATTAATTAGTTCAGATACGATATCTTTGACTGCTAACCTAACCTTTACGAGTTATAAATGTTTTGTTGATGGTTTATGGAAAAGTTCAGACGTTTACCTTGGGACTGCCTGGACTTATGGGAGAATGTCGAATACGAATGAGCTTTTCAGCACTACATTCAGAAATGAAAGTTGTATTTTGGGCTATGGAATCTCTAATTTTGCTCCAGATTTTAGAAGTGAAAATAGTTACAGAATGTATGGATGTGGTGAAGCTAATGTCAAAATCAGAAGAGTGGTCAATCTTTCAATTTTATCGGAAATATTTTATTAGGTAGAAATCTCTTTTTATATATATAATTTTAAAATCTGATATTTTTGTTCGTTCTATTAAAGAATTAGATAATAAATAATGTTGTAAACTCTTTGGAAACTCTTTTTATTGCTCTATTAATATATTTGTTGACAGAAAGAAAATATATGTTATAGTGTATTAGTTATTAATAATTGAATTAAATCTTAATTTACAACACTCTTTTTGGTTTTCCAAAAATTTATGGTGGGTACTTGTCTAAATACAAGAGTGTGGGTCAAATGGACTCAGAGGCATTCACCTGCTCAATATATAAAGCCCATATTGCAGTTATTAGTTGTTTCAACCAAACCCAATGATTTATCTTATTTCGTATAAAGCCCATACGAACCCAAAAACCTTTTTCAATTACCATTTCCCTCGATTATTAGAATTCAAAGTTACTTTTCCAATTTTGTGTTGCTTGGTGCTATCTTCGAGTCTCGGTTTCAAAGTAACAATATCAAATTTTCCATAAAACCCTAACTAAATCTTTTCGAACTTGTTTTTAAAACTCTTATTTAGACTTTAGTTTCTCTTATTTGGTATAGTTATCCATATATTTTCTGCCATGTTTATGTATTTAATCGTCGTAATATTGGAGTAGTATGTTTTTATAATATAATTCCAGTGAGGAAAGAATAATTTGGTGCGACAAAAAAAAAATATCAGATAAGTTCATATAATTGATCAAAAGTCGTTTCTGATTTCTATAGTTGATAAATATTACTCCATATGTGTTATACGATACATATAAAATAAAGAACCTACCAATGCATAAGCTACATCATCCAAAGTCGCCATCATTCCATATAACTCTACACTCATAGATTCTCCGAATAATTGTTTCTTTGTTTTTGTTAAACTCCGAATAATAGTTTCATAAATTATTCAATTTAATGAGATAAGAACGTATACACGTAAGTCAAACTTCGACAATTTATAATCATAATTATATCTATTGAATTTATCTTGACTTTTAAACAGTGACCTATTCGCTAGTTTCGATATTTCGATATCTTGACTTCTAAACAATGCCCTAATTTCGTTTTTGAATCAATAATAGCCGTAGATTGTGGACGTCAAATTAATAGAACACTGACAGATTCTCAAGACTTGTACATGAACGCACCTTTATAACAATCAATGGCTCATAAACTTTAAATTGCAGTAAAGAATCTTAGTCAACTAAAGCAACAGTGTAATCATTTATTCCTTTGTTCTTCTTTTCCCTGATTTTGTCTTTATTACTCTTTACGTAATGCTTTTGTATAGCCTTGGACATAAATCAAAAAATAAATTTTAGTTCTAGTTTGGTTCCCAACAAATAACCAAAAAAATAAATTTTAGTTATAACTTGATTCTGGGTTCTGGGTTCCTAACAAAGAACCCAAAATGGAACCAAAACTAATTTCTTAATTCGTTATCCTTATTTATTAATCCTAAGACTAGTTACGCTATTAATGATAATGAGCTTAATAATCAGTATCTTATGATGACTAGTCAAATTACAAAAACCTTATACCAATTTGCTTTTCTTCCTTGAGTTTTCATAAATTCTCTGAATCTGTTTTGCTCTCGGTGTAAAACTTATATATAAAATCAAATCAAAACACATAACAATAGAATCAAACCAATCAATAATTCTAAAAACAATTTAAGGGAAAAATACAAAACTTTGAAATTGAAATCTAAATATAACTTGAAAAAAAAAACAAGAAGTAAAATCAACATATAACTCTTTTTCCTGAATCCAAAAAATCTCTCACAATGAAGTGGTACTTTGAGCCTATGAATTGCATGATACAATCACCAATAAGACTATAAAAGATACACTCTTTTGTAGAATCTATGAACCAAAACCACTACTCTATACTCTCTTAATAATAATAAAAAAAATTACTTTGTGAGGGACACTACAAGAAAACATCGCGAAATCCGACGACATTTTCGACCGGACGACTTGGGTCGGATTTTTCCGACAATAAATCCGACCATAAGCAACATTTAAAACAAACTTCGAGAAACGGTCGGTTGTGGTCGGTAAGTTCCTACCAACACCGACCACTTTGTTTTACCGACCCCTACCGACGACTGTTGTAGGTTTTGGTCGGAAAATTTCCGACCACAACCGACGGGTACTTGTTTCCGACTGTTAGCGATGTTACCAGTACAAAACGTTCCACATGTGTCGATTTCAATTGTAACCGAAAGTGGGTATGTGCGTCAGTACCCGTCGGAAACGGTAGGCATTTAGTTCTACATATAACTGAAACGATCCACTTCCCTCACCACTCTCATTTTTGCATAAATTACCAAACATAATGGCAAATATCAATTTCCGGGCTTGGATGGATGAAGATAGAAACGATCCAGAGACGGGGTTACTTACCGAAGCGTATGCAGCAGGGATGAAACAATTTATGGAGTTTGCCGGAAATCAAATCATAACTCGTGAAACTGGTAAGATGTACTGCCCCTGTCCTAAATGTAAAAATATGAGATTTATTTCTGTAAAACAAGTATGGCTGCATCTATATAGTCGAGGTTTTATGCCTGGGTATAAAGTATGGTACTCGCATGGAGAGAATCCAGCTATGGTTAATTTTGCAAGTACTAGTGTAAATGTAGAAGGTGGTTTTGGTAGTGGCAGAACTATGCTAGAAGATTTTGGAAATATTGGTAATGTAAGAAGGTCCACTGAATGTTTTGAGGGGGATGCAGTGGTGGAATCGAGAGGTGATTCCGAAAACGCAGATGGTGAACAATGCATTCAGGGATAACATTCCTGATTTTGAGGTGGGAACAAACAGAGGGGAAGAACCAAATATTGAAGCACAGAGTTTTTATAATATATTGGATGCAGCAAAAAAGCCGTTGTACGGTGGGTGCGAGGATGGCATATCACCATTATCGACTGCAGCTGACTTGATGAACATCAAGACAAATTACAATTTAGCTGAGTCATGTGTTGATGCAATAACTAATTTGTTTAGCATGACTCTACCGAAAGATAATATCGCCCCAAGTTCTTACACCGAGGTGCAGAAATTGGTTGCGGGACTTGGGTTACCGTATGAGATGATAGATGTCTGTATCGATAATTGTATGTTTTCCGACTGCCTCCGACATCTCAAATTCGACAGATGGGTCAAAAATATATTACATATATAAGTGAATTACTAACCAATATCAAATATCTATCTAAATATCTAAATATATAAATATATATATATATATATGTCTTTAATAGTGGGGTCGAAAACGGTCGGAAAACGACTCCGACCGTGTCCGACGGGAGACTAAGACCGACCGCCTCCGACGGAGAAAAAAGAGGGGGAAATCTGGGCGGCAACCGAAGCGTCTCGTGGAAGATTCCGACACGCGGTCCGAAGGTTACTGACGGGTACCAACGACTTCCAACATTATAACTCACTTCATCTCCTTCGTCTTCCTCCGCGAATCGCAGAGAGAAGACCGAGACTTTTCCGACACCGCTTCCACCACCGCTGGTCAATTCGCCACCTACAACAGTACCAATTTCCAATTCCATGCAAGTTTCCGATTTCCTTTTCCCAATTTCTTAGTTTGACAATTTCTTAGGTTGAATCCGTGAATGTGTTGATTAATAGTGATGATTTTCGTGAATGTGACTTGGGTTATAGTGATGATTTCGTGAATGATATGCCTTTGTCGGTTTTGATTATGTTGTCTTGTGATGATTTCGTCGGATTGATTAATAGTGATGATTTCGTGAATGAGAGTTGGGTTATAGTGATGATTTCGTGAATGATATGCCTTTGTCGGTTTTGAATATGACTTGGGTTATATTGATGATTTCATTACTCTGTTTTTCGTGTTGATTTTGTTGGATTTTGATATCCTTTGGATAGTAGAAAAGAAAAAAGAAAAATGTGTGTAAATTGTTAAACATAGCAAGTGATGATCTTTGTAACATTTTAATGATCTTCTAATTGTTTTTAATAATTTTGTAATTGCAGGAGAGTTTCTAAATTAATCGTCCAATTATGCAATTAATTTTGTCTTCTTTCTGCAATCCACTCCGCGTACTAAAGGTCGTCCTTTCGGACTTGGCAATCTCGTTACTTCCGATGGTGTCCCGGCTCGTCTCACACATAGTTCGTTGACACCGTCACAACGTGAACAGTTCAACCAGATGCTTTTGAAACAAGAGGAGATGGAGCGTCAGGCCGAAGAGAACAATGCCAAATTGAGGGAGATGGAGCGTCAGATGCAGGAATTTGCAAAAGTCTGCGAAGATTTTATGAGTTTTACATCATCAAGTAATTAGATTCGTATCATGTAGTTCACAATTCTTTTTTGTAAACTCTTTTAACTATTTTAATTTTAATATTTTTAATTTCATTAATTATTAATATTATTTATTTAATTTTATAATTATTACTAATATTTTTTAATTTTAATATTATTAACGTGGACGTAGGAAGTGGTCGGAAATTTCCGACCACCTTCGACAGGCGTTTTCCGATAACAACCGACAACTCCTTCCCGACGTTCTCCGACAGCTCCTTTCCAACGTCTCCCGACAGGATTTTTCCGACATCTCCCGACGGACATTTTCTGACCCTTACTTACCGTTTTTCCGACAACCGACTGTTGTCAGAATAAACCGACCACTACTGACCCCTTTTTGGTTTCCGACCATCTCAAACCGACCACTCTTTCTCCGTCAATTGAGGTCGGAATTACCAAGTTTCCGACGGTTTCTGACAGCAAACGTCGTCAGAATCCGCCTTGTTTTCTTGTAGTGGAGAGGAAAATAAAATTAAAATTAAGTGTCCTTTTGATCCAGAGACCAAGTCTATATATAGAGTCAAGAGAGCCATGAATGACAAATCTTTTGTAATTATTTTACATTATTATGAGATAATTGGAAAATATTTTGGGGTTACAAATTTGTAACAATAATAATTGCAATAGCATTATGACTTCTATTTTTCATTTAAATTAAAGTTCCAACAATCCCTCACATGAATAGAAATATGACGTATTAAAGAAATTAAAGAAAGAAGCGACGAAATCTATAGACGCTAAAGAAAAGAATGACTCGGTAAACTTGATTAAAACAACTGACGAGAATATAAAAGAAAAAACATCGTGTTTGAGCTGTTAGTATTTTTCAACTTTGAACCAGTCATAATTAATATATGTCGGGCTTACTTGGCCAAAAGGGTGAACATGATGTCTTGAACTTTCTAGATTTTTATGTAAACTAAGACACAGTTATAACGAAGTGTTATTTCTAGTAGAGTATTAGATTCTCTATTGTGTTCATTGTGGCCTTGAACTTGCATGGTATGTTCATGAGTGAACTTATAAAATTTTGCATGGATAAATTCTCCCATAAACGACCTCATTTCACACTAACTAGGTGATTCATGTAATAGTTATGTTGTATAAAGTAGCATTTGTGACTCCACTGATATGTCAAAACTATTTGATCATTAAAAGCATTGCTTAACCTTGATTTTTATTTCTAGACACGATGATTGTCAATAAGAATGGTAGTGTCGTTCTTTGATGACAATCTATTTGACTTAGTTATCCCATTGAACATATCGCCTGGGAACGCCTGTTGTATAAGTTGGGTATCCGTCATAAAGTTTTCGTATCAACAGGCTTTAAACCCATTACTTTAGACGATTCAAGCACTTGATCTTGTGTTAGGCCTTTAGTGTATGAATTAGCTAAGTTATTAGTAGACTTAATGTAATCAATTTTGATTACACCACTCGAGACCAAATGTCTGATGCTTTTGTGATGTTGACGAATGTGACAAGATTTACCATTATGAAGATTATTTTGTGCTTGGGCAGTTGTCGATTGACTATCACAATGTATTCTAATATGAGGGACTGGTTTTTCCCACATTAGAACATCTTCTAAGAAATTGCGTACCCATTCTACTTCTTCTGCAATTTTGTCTAGAGCAATAAACTCTGATTCCAGGGTTGATCGAGCCAACATAGTTTGTTTAAAATATTTTCAGGATACTGTAGTGCGACCTAATGTGAAGACATATCCATTAGTGGATTTGGAGTTCTTTGAATCAGAATTCCAGTTGACGTCACTATATCCTTCAGGTACAGTCGATTCTTTACCATAATGTAAGCCATAAATTTTAGAATATTGTAAATAATCCAATACTCTCGTATTGCCTTTCTAGTGTTTATGACTGAGATTACTGGTATAACGACCCAATACATTGACTGCATGTGCTAAATCTGGTCTAGTATAATTAGTCAAGTACATGAGATTACCAATGACATGCATATACTCAATTTGTGAGACTGGTTCACCCAAATTTTTGGTTAGGTGAAGAATGAGGGCCCAGAGGAAATTTTGCGGTACCATTTGTGTAATTCTTAAAACGTTGCAGAATTTTTTCTGCATAATAAGTTTATGTCAAAGTGTAAACATCAGAGGTATGTGTGTAATTAATCCCAAGAATGACACTTGCAAGATACGTGCCTTTCATGTCAAACTGGCTACTAAGCATATTCTTATTTTGTTGGATTATGTCTTTTGTGCTACCGAGAATGAGCATGTCATCTACGCAAAGACACAAAAAACATATGCACGCTGATTTTGTTTAATGTATATGCGCTTATCACATTGATTAATTTGAAACTCATTTGTCATCATGACACTGTCAATTTTTTCATGCCGTTGTTTTGGTGCTTGCTTATGCCCGTACAATGATTTGACAAGATGACAAACTTTATGTTCTTGTCCTGGAGCAACTTATGTTTCAGGTTGCTTCATATAAATCTCTTCTTCTAATATCTATCTAAAAAAACAATTTTTACATCCATCTGATGTATTTCTAGATCATGTAAGGTAGCAATACCGACTAACATACGTATCAAAGTGATTCTAGTCACCGGAGAATAGGTGTCAAAGAAATCTAAACCTTTTTTTGCTAGAAACCTTGTGCCATGAGGCGAGCTTTATATTTATTGATAGAGCCATCAGTTTTTATTTTTGTTTTAAAAATCCATTTATCACTGAGTGCTTTGAACCTTTGTGGCAAGTGAGTGATCCTTTGGGACATGAACGACAATCCGCCATCTTGTGCCCAAGTTTCTTGCAATACTTGCACTTCCCAACAAACTTCTTGTTGGTCTTCTTGACACTTTGGTGAGCCTTAGGTCCCAACGGTTTTTGAACACGTTGTGGACCACTATTAGAAGGCCCGACCTTGCTTTACCTTTATCATTGTACTCGGCCATGTTGGAATTATGAACCATCATAAATGAGTCTAACTTCTCATGTTTGTAAGACTCGTTTTGAAGTCGAGAAACCAAGTTACGCAATGTGATTTGGTTCTGCTTGCGGTCGAGATACCACTTGAAGTCAATCAAACTTGGTGGTAACTTCTTGATGAAACAATTCACGACAAAAATCTCACAGATTTTCATCCCCTCTTTTGCAAACTCATGTAAAAGCATCTAAAACTCCTGGACTTGTTCCATGATGGATTTCGAATCCACCATTTTGAAATCTAGGAAGTTGCGTGTAGAAAACTTCTTGGAACCAACATTGTACGACTTGTTCTTTGCTACTAAAGCCTCCCAAAGACCCTTTGAAGTTTTGTACTTTTGGAAGACTTTAAAATATCCTTCCAAGCGAGCCTTGGTATACGCATTACATAGGTAATCACCGTGGTCCCACGTGTGGACGCTAGCCAATACATGTGGGTCGGTATTATCCGGAGGAAGCACATGTCTATCCTCGGATAAGTATCGTGCCAATTTTAATGTTGTCACAAAGAACAACATATTGTACTGTCATTTGTTAAATTTTGTACCAATGAATTTTTCAGGCGTGACAAAAGCAGTTGGAACCACTGATTCTTGCACAAATAATGGTGGATCACTCCTCGAGGGTGTAAACTCATTAGTTTGTTTTGGTGCAATAGGGTTGGTGTCGAAATCGACCATATGTGTATCGTTATTATTCGATGCCATACGTTTCTGGTAAAAAGAAAAATAAAAAGAAATGAAAAAGGGAGAAGAAACAAATTATAAATAAAAGAATAAATGATTTGCAAAATTAAATAAGCAATAAACGTAAATAAAAGGCAAGTGATAAATAAAATAATAAATTAGATTTTTACATTTATTAATTATTAGTTAAGTGTGTCGATTGATATTTATAAAAAAAAAAATGTTTTCTAAACAATTCTATTTGATAAAACGATGACTAATAATGGGAACAACACCATATTTTTTTAGATGAATAACAAATGAAGAAAAACAAAACAAACTCAGTTTTCTTTTGTAAAATCGAAAAAAAAATGTATTGATTTGATTCTCATATCTTTTGGATCCAAAGTGTAAAGCTCATATATAAGACCAATAATTGATCAAATCACATAACAATAGAATCAAACCAATCAATAATTCTAAGAACAATTTAAGGGTAAAATACAAAACTTTGAAAGTGAAATCTAAATAACTTGCAAAAAAAACCAAGAGGTGATGTCAAGAATCCAAAAGAGCTCCCACAATGATGTAATAATTTGAGTGTATGAATCCCAACATACAATCACCAACTATAAAAGCTTCACTCTTTTATAGAATATATGAACCAAAAATACTACTCTATTCTTTCTTAATAAAAAACTTACTTTGTGAGAGAGAAAAAAATTAAATTAAAATTAAGTGTCTTTTTTTAACAAGAGACCAAGACTATATATATATATATATATATATAGTTAAGAGAGCCATGAATGACAAATCTTTTGCAATTATTTCACATTATTATGAGATATTTCTCTTTAATGAAAAATATATTGGAGTTACAAATTTGTGACAATAATAATTACAATAGCATTATGACTTTTATTTCTTATCTAAATTGAAGTTCCAACACTCTGAACCTCTCTCTCTAAAGCTCTTTAATTTTCTTCCATTGTTTAATAAGTTTAACCTAATTTGCCAAATTGGATCTAAAATCAATCTCAGTCTCAGGTATGTAAACTCGATTTCATTTATAAATATTTTGTTCAAATTAGAATATGGAGTGGTTGATGATGAGTTGATGTTTTGTGACTTTTATTAGTGATTTGATTCAAAGTTCAAATCTCAGAGCTTTGGATTTTATCACCTTTATTGTCTCCTTTAGTTCTTACTCTAATTTTGTAGCCTTTGGATTCTTAATTAATCGGACATGAAAACCTTTCTCTAGGATTTTGTGTTATTGTTTCTTCATCATTTGATGCTTTCAAAGCTTTGGTTTATGGTTTTCATTTAATCATCTTAAAGAAGCAAAAATATAGATGATGGTTTCCTTCAGTTTTCAATACGTAAAGTGTCACAATAATACTTTGTTTGTTCAACAAAATTGAGGTCTTGGTCTTTGTAGACTCACAAAATTAGTTACTTCACAGTTGACACTGTGTAATGTCTTTTGAAGTTAACAAGTGTTTTGTTAGTAGCGCCAGTCAAATAGTGATTATTAAGCTCGTTATTATTAGATGAATATCAGTGGCTATTTCTTGCTATAATGTTAAATTTGTTTATTATTATGGACTTTCTAGTTCCTTAAAAATTTGTTTGGTTTTCTGGATAATGACCATAATAAGATTCATGATACCAATTAGCTAATACCCCATATTGTTCTTGTGGTATTTGGCGGAGGTTTAAATTCAACATTTTGGTTTTTTTTTTGTTTATGCTCTTTTGAATTTTAATAAGAATCTTGTGATTTTATACCAATTAGCTAATACCAATATTTCTCTTGTGATATTAATAAGAACCTTGTCTATTTCTCTTTTTATCTCGTGAGACTTTGATGAGAGCTGACTTTATTTTGAATATTGTAAATGGATTCTTGCGAATATCATGCAACAGCTAATGATATTGATAATAACATGAATGAAGATGAACAAGATATACAAGAGGAAGACTCTCACTGTGAACCTAAAAGTAGAAGTAGGAAAAGAAAGGAAAAACAAATTTAAAGCTAGAGGAGTCAAAGTACAAAGGTCATGGGTTTGGGGTCATTATACAAAGCTGAAGGATAACTCACATAAATGCAATTGTCACTACTGTGGAAAAGAAATGGCATGTCTTACCCCTAGTACCTCTAACTTAAGGCAGCATTTGGCTACATGCAAGAAGTATGAGGTTTGTATTCATTTTGAAAATCAAAATAAGATAGACCGTTCTGCAAGTGATGGTTCTGTTAAATTTGGAAGAGTATCTAAATATATATTTAAGGAGGCATGTAATGATCTACTTGTATTGGTTGAGCTTCCATCATCTTTTATTGAGAGCTTGGCGTGGAGGCATTTCTACAATAGAGTGAGACTTTACAAGCCACATTCTCGAAGAACTGCAACTAGAGAGATTGTGAAGATGTATGTGAAAAAGAAAGAAGAGATGATGAAGCAGATTGGAAAGAAAAGGGTTTCACTTACCACAAGGGTTAATCCATCAACTAGTGCAAGCTACATGGTGATTACAACACACTGGATTGATGCTTCTTGGTGCCTAAATAAACTCATAATTGGGTTTAAGATATTGCATATCATAAAGGAAAAACTATCGTATGAATTCTCATTTATTGTCTAGCTGATTGGAAAATAACAAAGGTCTACACTAGCACAATAAACAATGCAACATCCAACACACTAGCTCTTGGAAAGTTTAAGGAAGCATTTAAAACTACAGGTAAATGATTTGAAATAATTCACTTTTTATTTTATTTGTCTTAATACTTTTAAATTTTCAACAACAATTTACTTATTTGTTGCTTTCTTTTTGGTGTTTCTTAGGTGATGATTATATGGTATTAGGTGGTCAGTTTTTTATACATGAGGTGTGCTGCTCATATTATAAACTTAGTAGTTAAGAATGGATTAAAAGATGTTGATTCAAGTATTGTAACCATTTGTAATGGGATCAGCTATGTGAGATCATTTACAGAGAGACTGAAATCTTTTGAATTACGAGTTGATCATGGGAAGATGAGTAGAGGTAGTCTTCCTTTAGATGTCAAGACAAGCTGGAACTCATCTAATGTTAGCTAGAGCTTCAAAGTTCAAATTAGTTTTTGATAATATGAAAGCAGAAGACAAGGTCTACACTGATTGGTCTAGTGAGATAGTGAATGAAGTGAAAAGAATTGGATTACCAACAAAAGATGATGGGGAAGCAATTGAAAGGTTAGTAGAATTTCTCAAAATTTTCTACATCTCAACGTTGGCCAGCTTCTGAAACTGTGAACTTACAAGTGTTATTCTGAGATTGTCACAATTGAGAAAAATCTCATGACAATTTCTCAAGATCAAGATGAAGCCATGAGAGATAAAGCTTTTGTTATGAAAGAAAAATTTGATAAGTATTGAGATAGGTTTAAGGAGATAAACAAGCTCCTAATTAGTTGCTAGTATATTAGATCCAACAAACAAGATGTCTTTTGCTACTATGTGCTTTGAGGGGCTTTATGGAAAAGATAGTTGAAAATCTAAAAACTTGGAGCTGGCAGTTACGGAAGTTATGAAGGGTCTCTTTGCAGAATACAATGATGTTTTTAGTATACCAAAGAGTATTTAATTGTTACAATCTCAAAGTCAGTCCACAAAACATCAAATTATAGTGGTGACGTAGACATCAATTATTTGGCAGATGGTAAAGGTAGATATGAGAGAATTAGTTTGGTCTACAAGAGGTTGGTTAAAGAGAAAGGAATTCAACAATCCAATAATGAGTTGGAGCTCCATTTGAAAAGAAAGTGTAGAAAACCTAGAAGTAGTATTTGGAACAAAGTTTGATGTTATGTCATGGTGGCGACTCAATGCTCTGAAATACCCTACTCTGTTTGAGATAGCAAAAGATGTATTTTGTATGCAAATATCTTCGGTTGCGTCAGAATCGGCCTTCAGCACAAGTGGTCTTGTAATAGATCCTTATAGAAGATGTCTTACTCATTACACGATTGAAGTTCTAATGTGCACTGAGCAGTTGTTGAAAAGTGGTATTAATTTAAGAGAAAAGAAAGGAGAAATAACAACTAAACAAATCCTTGATGAAATTGAACTACAAGGTCAATTTGAGAAAGGTAAATTATCTTTATACTATTTTTTATTGTGCTTTAAATTATTCATTTATTATAAATGTTGACTCTTTTAACTTTACATTGTTGTGAGTTCACGGTTTAACAAAAATCTCGGTTGAGGACAATTAAGCAAGACTTGTAATTTTGGAGGATCAAGTATTCAAATATACTATGTTTCATTTTTTGTGTTGTAACTTGGCATACTCTAATTCTTTTTTTATTGGAAATTTTAATAGGTACTTGTAGTGAATGCTTAGTGGATTGTTTTCTTTTATGAAAACGCATGATATCGACAATCTTATGTCGTAGTTGGCTAGTGAAAGCTCTTTGTTTTTGTGTTTATTAAATTATTATAGGTTCCTAAGAAGACTTTGTATTTCTGTTAGAAATCTATTATGTTTTGTATACTTTATTTGTAACAAAATGTTTATTTTAAATGTTTTTGACGGTTTTGGTTAGAAATAACTATTTGAAACCAAAATCAATAGAGAACTAAAATTATTTTACTTCTTATCCGGTTCGAATTTCAAATATCTATTTAGACCCGGAACCGACTATAATCAAACCGAAATCGAACCAAATATTAGTAAGTACATATTGGTTACTATATCTTAAGAACCAAAATAATTACTTTTAACAAAAACCAGTTTATGATACAAAGTTTACAACTAGAATTTTATAAAAAATATTCTAGAAAATCATTTTTGTTATTTAATGTTTTAATAATTAAAGATAAGAAGATGATTTTAGAAAGATTCAACGTATTTTTTTCTAATATAGGTTAGTATTTTTCTTGGATAATATCAAAGAAATAAATATTATAATGCCAAGAACACCTCCAATTATAAAACCCCCATAAAAGGTTCTTAACATATTAATAATGATAAAAATTACAATTTAAAAGTTAAGAATGGTACTTGGAATTTTAAGTTTTTTTTGGGGTTCCAATGGTAAAACTCCAGTAAAGTTTTTTTAAATTTTTTTTTTTTAATTGTTAAATTTATTAAGTCAAAATGTAAAAACATATATTTTATAAAAACATAATTATTTTGCATTCTTAAATTTTTAAAACATTCTAAATATAGATTACAAAATTTACATAAGGATTAGTTATAATTTTGATTTGTGCCCAATTTTTGCCATATATGTTTAACCAAATAAGTTTTCAATTGCTATGAATTGTTCAATCACAAACTCGATTGTGAATGCCCATCATATTTCCAAGATTGGAAGGTATATCTGTAAAAATATGTGAAATCGAGTTGTAAAGTTCTGTTTGCTTCTACTTGTGCGAATTTAGAAACATCAAATTGAGTGTACTCATCGCGTTCATTTTCTACTATCATATTGTGAAGTATTACATTTGCGCGCATAATATTTCTTATTTTTACCTTATCCCAAATGAGAGCATGATTTTTTAACAATGGCAAATCGAGCTTGTAAGACTCCAAAAACATGTTCCACATCTTTGCGGGTAGCTTATTGATATGTAACAAATAGTGATGCTTTTGGACCTTGTGTAATTGGAATAGATTAGATAAATTTTTCCATTTAGGATAAATTCCATTTGTGAAAATTAAACAACCCTCGTGCGTGTTGACAAAGCAATTTACTTTCGGAGCTCGGCCTTGTAATATATCATCAAAAATTGGTGAGCGATCAAGAACATTTATATCGTTTAAGATACCTGGAGGGCCAAAAAAAGTGTGCTATATCCAAAGATCTTGAGAAGCTACAACCTCTAAAATGATTGTCGGTTTTCCAGATCCAAGCGGTGGGGCAAATTTTCCACTCCCAATGCATACAATCGATGCTACCTATCATCCCATGAAATCCGCGTATCTCTCCAAACAAATATGATTCCTTTAACAAAATGTTCTAAGCATGAAATTACAGTGCTTTCACCAAGCCGGAGGTATTTGTCAACCGCATCAGCCGCACAACCATATGCCATCATATGAATTGCTGCAGTACACTTTTGTAGTGCAGAGAGTCCAGTAGTATATCTTCTTTGTCAAAAAAGTGGTACTTCATTGGAAAATTTGATCAACAATATGCATGAACAATTGTTTTTTCATTCTAAACCGGCGTCGAAATATATTATGTGGGTATGTTGCATATTCTTTGAAATAATCGTTCCACAAGCAGTTGTGCTCTTGTTCTCGATTTCTTTCCATATATGCTCGGTTTTTTTTGTTGCTTGTTGTCGATCACCATGACCAATGAAAAGATTTTTGAATCCTTGATCGAAAAATTGGTCAAATTTTTCATCCATCATGTCATCAATATTATTATGGGAAGATGATGCCATTGTTTGAAAAAAGATGAGTGTTTCCGGAAGAAAGATGTGTATTTTTGGAGGAAACAAGACTGTTGTATATGTAGGAAGAAAATGGTATATGTGAGTGTTGTATATGTATGTATAGATAAAAAGTAAAGAATCAATTCATTAGACAACTTCAACCATTAAAACACACAAGAATCAACCTGTTGGACAACTTAAACCATTAAAACACACAACAATCAATTCATTAGACAACTTAAACCATTAAAACACACAAGAATCAATTCATTGGACAACTTAAACCGTTGAAAAAGTGAAGAATCAGATTCTCTAAATTTACAAGTGGCATTGTCAAGTGGCCTCCTCCATATTCTCCATACTCTGCTATGTGATCTTCTGCAACACTTATTAAAAATCTGTAGTTTGTCAAGTGGCATGCAATCTGCAATTTCTCCAAACCTGTAATTTAATCCAAAGCAAGTGCAAACAAATTATGAAGTTAAAATCCATTAAAACATGTGAACCAAACAGATTACAATATACAAAGCTATTGCATTAGACTTTAAAAAAGATAGTTAGAGATCATGATTCCATTTCAAACATTCAGAAACATAGAAATGGATCATGTGTTTAGAAGAGAGAGACCATAATTCGTACCAATTAACATCAATCTCTAACTTATACCCAAAAACCTCATTTCTCAAAATCGAAAACCCTAGTTTTGAAAATTAAACAACCCTAAAATCACAAATCAAACAACCCTAACTGCAACAAGTTCAAGAAATCGCACCTCCATGTTTAGAATAGATGAAGCCCCCACAGATTTGGGATAAAATTCCACCGTTTTGGAGATGAAACCTTCAGATGACTAGCAATCGATTTGGAAAACTCTGATGACGGATTGTAGCACTCGCCAACGCTTTGGAAAACTTTCGGCCTTCCCAATGAAGAACCTCAGACGAATCGTTGGTTATTTGGGGTTGATCGCCACCACAAGCATAGAGAGTTTATTTTTGCAAGAAACCAAAAATGAGAGAGAGACGACACAAACTCTGTTTTTTATCCATAAAAACCATCAACCAATCACGCTTCGACACGTCATCGGTTCTTAGGATCTCTTAACATTCTTCATTAAAAAACTATTCTTCTAATTTAAGTTTATTTGTTATTTAACTAAACCCAAATTAATTACTAAGAAACCTCATCAAAATATCCTATTGGAACTGCTCTAAGAATTTGGAGAAATTTTGTCTCTCTCCAAAAATACTACAATAACATAACATGCTTAATTTCACTCCAAATTTCAATAGATAGCTATGGCGATGAATTGTTTGGAAGTCATAAAAATGGTTCAAATACCAGATGAATACCATACTTTTCAATCCTACATAAAAGATCTTGAGTGCTATTCTATTTGGTCCCGCTAGTCTTAATAAAACTAAATTTTTTAAAAAGGAAACAAAAGCAACAACAACTGAGATATCTAGACTATGTAATTTTTGGAGATTATGTAACTTTTGAAATTTAAATTCTAGAAACCGAAAACAACAACTGAGATATCTAGACACTAAGCACGAGACTATATAATCTTAGTTTGTAGTGTATAATTCTTACCTCGTCAAATCAATTATTTAATTTTTATTTACAAAATGGCAAAAAGTTAGATACGTAAAAAAACGACTTTTTAATATATATATAATGACTGTGAACCCATATTTGACCTACTTGTGCAAGTAGCAAAAACCCATTTCACTGGATTTTTTCTATGAAAGTGTTTCATCGACTTGAAATTTAACAATTTTATTATACAAATGATAATGTAACTAAAAATAAAACGTAATACAATTATCAACAAAACAAAGATTAATCTAGGACAAAGAGAAAGGCATCATCATCCAGTGCATGATAAGTGCTTCTTTTTATTACAGAGAATCTATTGGAAAGTGAATGTTAAATGGGACCCACTTTGATCCAGTGGACTTCAGATCCAATCCCTAACTTACACACGCCTAGCTTCTATCTGGGTCCCGTTTACTCTCCCTTATTCAGATGTATAATTTTATACTCTATAAATTTTACTTTATTTTTTTGGGGTCAAATATAAATTTTACTCAAATGCAGATTTATCAACACCACCCCCTTAGATTTTTCATCTCAAAATTTTATTATTTTTTCACGATCTACCTACCCACTTGGAATATTCTATAATTACAGCCTACAGTTTTCTTTTTTTATAAATTGGATAATACAATATTGAGAAAAAAGAGAGATAAATCCAGTATATATTGTACTTTGACGACCCAACAAAAACAAAGAGTCAGTCTTGTCTCACAAAATCTTTGAGATCTTTTCTCTCTCACTTTTTCGTTTTTCTGCTGCACTTGTGTTGTGTGTGTTCCTCTGTTTTTGTTTTCTTCTGAGATTCCGAGGTTCGTACAAAGAACCCTCCCTTTTTGGGCTTTATAGTTAATTAATTTCACCATTTCTTTATATTCCCTTATCCTTCTCTCTATATATATGTCTGCTGGTGTTATTTCTAGTTAAAGTGAGATTAGGAAGAGAGAAGAAAGAGGCGGCTATGGCGAGTGCAGCATCTGAAACACCTCAATTCATTTCCAGTTCTGGTGGTAACAGAAGCTTCTCTAACTCTCCACTTATCGACAACTCTGAATCTAATCAGATTATTGTCTCTGAGGTTTGTTTTTTCTTTTCTTTATCTCTGAAGTTTCTCTCAGAACTCGCATGTCTTGGCTTGATTTAGTAGTTGTGTTAGTAAACTGTTTTGGAGTCAAGAAAATCGCTGTCAAAGTCAACATATTAGACTTAAAAATTTGATTTTTGTATATTTTGATTCAAATAATGTTAAGAGTTTGTTTAATCTGTATATGCAGAAGAAGAGCTGGAAGAATTTCTTCGCTTACTTAGGCCCTGGTTTTCTTGTTTCAATCGCATATATTGATCCTGGAAACTGTAAGATCATAAAACACATCACTTTGTTAGAATTACTCGTTTAGATGATTTATTAATCTTCTTGTTTTTTGTAGTTGAGACTGATCTGCAAGCTGGAGCACACTATAAATATGAGGTGAGTTCATACTCTCAGTTCTTAAATTCTCCCTTTAGCTTATAGTTTTTGATATTAATCAGATATATGTAACAATATATAGTTACTTTGGATCATATTGGTGGCTTCGTGTGCGGCTTTGGTGATTCAATCTCTAGCTGCAAATCTTGGTGTTGTCACAGGTTAAAACCCAAACATACTCACTCTTTGATTCTAGTTTTATACATTAAGTTTTGCTAAAAGTGGATTACATAATATTGCAGGAAAACATTTAGCTGAGCATTGTAGAGCTGAGTACTCTAAAGTCCCAAACTTTATGTTATGGGTCGTTGCAGAGATTGCAGTCGTTGCTTGTGACATACCTGAAGGTAGTTACCAACACTTCTTTACTCTTATTGTGATTAGATACTTCTTCTCTAATCTCTCTGTTAATACTAATTAGCAGAAATGGTTTTTTCTTATATAGTAATTGGAACAGCTTTTGCTCTTAACATGCTCTTTAGCATACCGGTTTGGATTGGTGTTCTTCTAACAGGCTTAAGTACACTGATTCTTCTCGCACTTCAGAAATACGGGGTATACATTAAGACAGTTCAATTTCCTGTTTTGTGTATGGATTCAAGTCTTTTGATGTTTGTTCATGTTTGGTATATTTACAGGTGAGGAAGTTGGAGTTCTTAATTGCATTTCTTGTGTTCACGATTGCTATATGCTTCTTTGTTGAGATTCATTTCTCAAAGCCAGATCCAGGAGAAGTATTACATGGTCTCTTTGTTCCTCAACTTAAAGGAAATGGTGCTACTGGTCTCGCAATCTCTTTGCTTGGAGCCATGGTTATGCCGTAAGCTCATTCTCACTCTTTCCACCAACCAAATTACTGGATAAAATCTTGATAGACATCTGTTATTTGCAGGCATAATCTCTTCCTCCATTCGGCCTTAGTTCTATCCAGAAAAATCCCTCGTTCTGCTACTGGAATCAAAGAAGCTTGCAGGTTTTATTTGATAGAAAGCGGATTGGCTCTAATGGTAGCCTTTCTCATTAACATATCTGTGATATCAGTAAGTGGTGCTGTTTGTAATGCCACGGATTTAAGCCCTGAAGATCGAGCTAGTTGTGAGGATTTGGACTTAAACAAAGCTTCATTTCTATTGCGGGTAATTTGCTTTCTAGCTTCTTCATTGTCTTCCTTTCCATAATGATTCAGAACTCTTAAAGCTTCTCTTCTTTGAAACAGAACGTTGTGGGAAAATGGAGTTCAAAGCTATTTGCAATTGCACTTCTTGCTTCTGGTCAAAGTTCAACGATTACTGGTACTTATGCTGGACAATATGTAATGCAAGGCTTTCTTGATCTAAAGCTCGAGCCATGGCTCAGAAACTTACTAACAAGATGCTTAGCTATTATCCCAAGTTTAATCGTTGCTATCATCGGTGGTTCAGCAGGCGCAGGACAGTTAATCATCATTGCCTCGGTAACACAATCATTCCAATCTCTAATCACATATACATGACTTACTAGACAAAATCAAAGCATTATCTGATCAAAACTTAAACAGATGATCTTATCCTTTGAGCTCCCATTCGCGCTAGTTCCTCTTCTCAAATTCACTAGCTCAAAAACCAAGATGGGTTCACACGTCAATCCATTATCGGTATGTAACAATCGAAGCCAGATTCAGTTTACTAAAGAAAAAAGATAGAAAACCTCGACAGATCTCTAACTTCATATGTTCTCCATTTTCCCAGATTTCAGCTCTAACTTGGGTCATTGGTGGTTTAATCATGGGAATAAACATATACTATCTAGTAAGCAGTTTCATCAAACTGCTAATTCATAGTCACATGAAGCTTGTTGGTATTGTCTTCTGTGGAATTCTTGGATTTTCAGGCATTGCTATCTACTTAGCTTCCATTGCTTACCTTGTCTTCCGCAAAAACAAAGAAGCCACGCATCTTCTTGCATCAACAAACTCACAAAGTGATGAAACATTTCCAAGACAAGACATTGTAAATATGCAGTTACCTTGTAAACCATCTACATCCGAAGTTGATTGAATCTTATTAAAATCATCATAACTTAGGATTTCGGTTAAATTGGAACCAAACCAACCATAAAGACCATTAAATAGTTGTAATTAGAGGTTCCTAAACCTTATAAGAACTGGTTTGTGTCTTTTTTTGTTTTCATTGTCAGATTCTCGTGCGTTGATGTAGGAATGACATTGGATAATAACATGATTTTGCTTCCATTATCATCATATCATACATGTGTTACATATTCTCAATTATAACCCAAAACAAGAAAAGAAAGAACAATCAGCTATATGTTCACACACAATATGTGAACTTTTAATTACCACAATCTTTGAACTTGCAACCAACTCCTTTTTTCCAGCTTTTACAATTCATTGACCATTTTAACTAACTTCTTCCCAAAATTCCCTATATACATAATATGTTTGCTGGTGAATTATTTGTAGCGAAAGAGAGGTTAACAAAAGAGTGATAGAGATGGTGTGTCCTTAATTATGCTTAAGGGCATGTTAAGAGCAAATGCTGTTCTGATTACTAAATACAGAGAGATTAGAGACAAAGATTTTGATCTTAATATGATTACTTCTGGAATATAGTAATCGAACAGCTTTTGTTCTTAACAGGCTTTTAAGCATACTGGTTTGAATTGGAATTCATTATGACATTTGCATGTTCTGTTTTCGTTCATGGTACTATGTTATGTATGGATTCAAGTCTTTTATCAAATTATTGAGTTATAGCCCTTCTAAAAATCAAATCACTTCATGTTTGATTTTTTTTGTAGTATGTGGGTGATATAGAGTTCTAAAAATCAGTTTATTTTAATTTATTTTGAGAATTTGTAGATTTCTGGTCTTGGACTTAAAAGTTCATATTTCTTTTTTTTTTGTAAATATGTGGGTTATAGTCTTATAAAAATCAAATTCCACAACATTTTGGATTTTTAAAGAAATTTTTAGATTTCATGTTATTTGACTTAAAAATTCATTTTTTGGTAAATATGTGGTTATATAGCACTTTATTTTTTACTTTTTGGGGAATTTATAAAATTCAAAACAAAAAATCTTTAAAAGTCATTTGTTGGGGTCAACATATGGGTTATACATGTAATAACCTTCTAAAACTAACTTTTCACACAAATTTTAAATGTTTTTGAGAATTTATATAGTTAAATTTTTTTGCATATGCACTCATTCTCTTGAAAAATGTGTAAGATTATAGCCTTTTAAGGGCATCTCTAAAAATAGTCTCTATTTTGAAGTTTTCCAAACTCTATATTTGAAGTTTCAAAGTGTTTGTCTCCAAAAGTAAAACTTCAAAACTTACCTTTAAACTATTTTAGTTTTATACAATGGTCCTTATATTTGTTACAACTAATATAAATTCATAAAACTTTTGATAAATAACTAACACATATATAAAAATATTACAACAATATTAATTAATAAAAACTTATATTAAAATATAAAAGTAGAAATAAAAATACATAATTACATATTACATTACAAAAAAATATCATATTATTTCATAAAATTATTTCTGTAATGCTCCCATATGTGATCAACTAGTGCATTTTGAAATAAGAAATGACTCTCTTTATTTTTAATTTGTAGATTACAAGCTAAAATTGTTAAAAACGGAAATCTTCATTTTCCGCCATCACAATCTCCGAAAACAATACTTTCGGCTCTCCGACATCACAATCTCCGAGAACGCTTTCATTTTCAATCAATTTAAATAGTGATGATTGCGGATCAAGTTCACGTCCTATTGGATCGAAGAAAGCAAACTCAAAAGGAAGACTACAGAAGGTAATAATATGGTTGTTGATACTTTGATATCATCAAATGAACAAATTCTTAATCTTTTAAAAGAAAGCTCAACAACCATGAGAAAAAGTCATGAGATGATTGAATTACGAATGAAAAATGAAGCAAAAAAGTTAGCTTTAAAAGAAATAGAAGAGGAAAATAAAATATTGCTAAAAGACTTAGCTTCGATCGGTGATATTAATACTCGTGAGTACATTCGTTCTGAACAAGAAAGAATTGTACAAAAATGACGTCAAAAACAACAACAACCACCTTCGGTTACACAAAATTTGTTTGGATAATATTTTGAAAATTTCGGAGTTTCCGGAGCAATTTTACCAGATTACTAGTGTTGTTGTAATCTTCATGTATCTTTCTAAAATGTTTTTTTTATTAAATTTGTTTTGTTATATTTTTGTTGTCTAATTCTACTTTTAAAATAATATAAATCTTGTTTTATTTTTTTTAAAAAATTTATGTGTAAAACTTAAATTTATAGAAATAAGTTTAAAGGTTTATGAGATATAAAAAATTTTAAAAATTAAAATGAGAAATGAGAAAATATTTAAGAATCATATATAAATATATAATTGTATGAACCAAAATGCAAATAAAAATGATGAAACTTTAAATTTGAAGTTTTGAGTAGTGACATTCTATATTTGAAGTTTTACTATCCAAAACTTCAAATTTAAAGTTTTAAAGTTTCTTTTTGGAGAACAAAAACCTCTATATTTGAAGTTGTAGAGTGTCTTTTGGAAATTCTCTAAATAAATTAAAAAATATTAAAAGAAACAATAAGTCTTAGTAAAGTGGTTTGACCTAATGCACATAAAAGACAAAACAACAACGGCCCTTCGTTCTCCTTCATCGCAACGGTACTTCGTCACTTCGTCTTCCTCAATCTTAGAATCTCAGAGCGGCACTTCGTCTTCCTCAATCTGTAACGCTATCGTCTTGTTCTTCCACTGCGTATTTATGTCTTGTTCTTCCACTTCATCTCTATGTCTTGTTCTTCATGGAAAACGAGTATTCATTGTTCTTCCACTTTGTCTCTTTCTTTATTTAGAACTTGTATTCCTTGTTTTCGACTCTAATCGTTTCAATTTCACTGTTTATTTTGAAGGTTTATACAGAATTTGTGTGAGTTTTTTTGAGAATTTGGTAAGGCTTAAAGAAAAATCGAGGTTGGTTATAAGTAACTAGTTTAAAAAACATATAAATCTTACTAATGTGTGAAAGATTGTGGTTGAAATCTTAGTTTTAGGTTTCGAAATGGTTTTATGGGTTGGAGTGTGGTTTATTATGGTATTTTTTTCTTGGAAATCATAGTTTGGTATGTTAATTTTCTACGCTTTTGTAGGGTTCTATTAACTATTTAGAGATGATTGTTGTTTGAAAGGTTCAAGAGTAGTTGGAGATAGTCTTGAATTATTTTGTATGTATGAGTGTATGATTACTTGTGTAGGTTTATTGATTGATGTTTGGTAGGTTTTATAATTAATTTCGCATGTTTATTGAATGATGTTTGGTACGTTTTTAACTCGTTGTGTAGTAGGTTTATTGATTATTGTTTTGTAGGTTTTAAAATTGTTGTTTAGTAGGTTTTATGTTGACTTTTTTTTGTTTGTAGCTCACATCTATGGTAGATAAAGACTAGCCTCGCAGGCTTATTGATTGATCTTTCTGTTTTTTTGTGAATATTGTTCTTGAAAATTGTAGATCGATAGGTAGGTTTATTGTGAAATTTTTTTAGAGATGATTATAATTTGATAGGTTTATTGTGGAAATTTTTAGAGATAATTATAATTTGGTAGGTTTATTGTGGAAATATTTTAGAAATGATTCTACTTTGGTAGGTTTATTGTGGACAAGTTTAAGAGATGATTCTACTTAGGTAGATTTTTGTAAAATGTTGTCTCGTTCTTTGGTAGGTTTGTTCATTTTATAAGGATTTTAATAAGTATGTTTTACGTTTTGAAAGGTTTATTATTGACGGTGTTTTTGTTTTATAATCCACAATTATGGCGTTGAAGGAGTACCCTTCGAGGACATATCCAGAGGGTAATTCTCCACTTCAAGAACGGAGTTTCACCCACAACTCCAAGTTTCCAAACTGGTGAAGCAGTTTACAATGAGATTAGGGATAAATTTGAAGTTGGGGTAATTTTGCAGCTTGCAGACATGAAATATACTTGGGCAGCGAAGCCAGTGCACTATATATTTATGGTTGTTTGGTAGACTTATTCTATTTATGTAGTACACTAGTACAATAGAGTTTTAACTCATCTTTCACATAACAATTTGAGAATTCTTATACTTCAGAAGGACCACAATATAATTTACGTGATGGTCCTTCAGAAGTATAATATAACACCTTTTGTACTTCGGTATGTTTTCCTCGTCACAGTTCATAGGTTTTTGGCTTCATATTTGGTACGTTTTAACGAGTCAATAATAAAAATTCATTACACATAAAAACAAATCCACTACAAACATAATCAAGTACAAACATAAACATATCATGTAGCATTGTCTGCTTTGCATGTGCGAGTATTATGCCCCATGCCTTTACATTGTGAACAAGTTGTCGCTTTCCTTAGACGTTTGTCCTGCAACGAAAACTTGAACCAACCTTTAATTCTTGAATTCTTTGGCCTTCCTGGTTGTTGGCGGACACTCGGTGGCAAACACACTTTACGTACCACATCTTCCGGAACAGAAAACACTACATCTCTCGGCATTACATACTTAAAATATAGGTAAGATGTATGATAATAGGGATGTAGTAAATCGATCTTAGACCTCTACAAAGATTCACATGCGGCTATAGCATGAGCGCAACGGATTTTCTCAATATCAAAACATTTGCAAGAACATGTTCTCTCACTCACATTAACCAAATGGAAGATGTGAGGCTCGTCACCACAACTTGATGCTCATCAATTTCTTGCACATTGAATTGTGCCGCTTCTTCAACTCTTTTCTCTTTAAACAATTTTTTGTAAATAATACTGAAAACATACCTAACATACTGAAAACCTACCAAAGAACAGAACAATCTACCCAACAACCCATTGAAAACCTACCAAACAAACTTAAGACCTACCTAACAACCGATTGAAACCTACCAAACATACTGAAAAACCTACCAGACGTAATGGAGACATACCTAACATACTGAAACATATCTAACAACAGACTGAAATCCTACCAAACATACCGAAAAACCTACCAAACATAATTACCTTAAGCATTGTTTCAATTCTAGTTGTTAGAATTGTGGACATTAGATATGCGTTTTTTCCTCCTTTTTGCGAAGCACCTGGTAAGCATCACCGTAATTGCATCTATAAGTTGTACAATATGGAAAGTTTTGGCCTCCCTCAAAGCATTATTAATTGAATCTGCTATGTTAAATGTGGTGAAGTTGTATCTATTTTCAGGAAAATGCACTCGGCTCCACAACTACACATAAACTCTTACCAAATATAGATGAAGGGCAGGATTTAATCTTTCAATCTGGGCAAAGATCTCATTAAACTTGTCAATCCTATATGCAGTAGTGGCTTTCTTCAACAGCCTAAAGGACTCTCCTCCTCTAAATCTCGATAAAATATTTTTTCGTAAATAATAGGTGCATATTCCCCTTGCTGATAGTGGAAACACTTTCCCAATAACTTTGAATATTGATTTGTGCCTATCATAATGATGGTTATTTCTTCATCATCGGGTATGACACAGTAACTGTCTAAACAATTATTCCCAATACTCATCATTTTTGCTATCAACAACACCAAAACCCATAGGAAATATGTTAAAAATTTCGTCTTGCATAGTCGTACTTAAGAGAGTCCCTCTGTATTTTCCTTGTAAAAACATCCTATCCACTACAACAACCTTTTTCATAAACTAAAATCCTTGAATGCTTCGAAGGCAACAAACAGAAACTTAAGCCTATCATTCTCGTCGACTTCTAACTTTATTAGTGTTCTGAGATTAGCACGTCTAATCATATACAAATAGGAGGGTAGAACTTGAAAATTTTTCTATAGAGTTCATGTAACTAGCTCTCGAGCTCGCTTCAACGTCCGATGTGCTTTCCAGTATTTAATCTTCAAAACCAACAATGATCGTCAAAAAACCTACCACAATAACATCGAAAACCAACAAGACCTACCTAATGCAATTCAAAACCTACCACACTTGTCAAGACATATACAACGAAAATCTAGCCAAACGACATAAACTTACCGAACAACAACAAAAAGTTACCAAACAACATTGTAAATCTTCTAAACATGTCAAATCCACCCAAAATGTACTAAGCATTACAAAACTTACCAATACCAGCGAAAATCTACCAACGTCAAACTTATCTGATCACAAAACAAACCTACCACCACGCAAGATAGTAAGAAAGTACCTTCAGTGAATTCGCAACATGAGATGGCTGAACATAAGGCCCAACACCACCCACGAGATCAATGTATAAACGTCCTAGGATATCAGGTGTAGGTTGTCAAGCACGAGATGACCTCTCTGTAAAAGAACAAGTGTGATGCCCAACGTACTTCCTGATATAAAAAGATGGACCATCATCAGCATTCGAAGCCCAAACTTTCCATTGGTATCCTTGCACGCAACATTTTACCCTCAACAGAACTCTTGTAGAAGCTACAACATCAAAGTCAAACCTATGAAAAACTGATACAATCTTCAACCTCGTCTCGAAATCTTCTTTTGTAGAGTAACATTGACCAACAACTAAGTCGAGTGACCTCACTTCTATGTCCAGATACTCATCATCTAAATCTGTTTTTTCAGAGGAACATTTCTCTTTATCTTCCTCTTCATCATAATTTTTACAAACTCTTATGTATTCTTCATCACCAAAACTTTCTCCATCCTTATCATCACAATAGTCAAATCTCATATCTTTGTATTCATCATCTTCCATGTGTTCTTCTTCCTTTTTAACATTTTCCATAAATATAACAAACTTCGAATTAAATATACCATGCTTCAAATCAACTCTGCCAAACGTAGACTCCACTCTTTCACCAAATTCGACTTTGACAGCGTCTTCTTCATGAGCTATACTCGAGATCTCTACACAAATACAAATTGCCTATTTTCTAAACTGTTTCACAAATCCTTTCAATTGCCTAGAATTACTAACAAAAACAGGGGCGTATTTCCTGCAAGTGGTAATGGCTACTCAATCTAACATCATGTGAACCTTGAAGTAAACTGAAATCTTCATACACCATGGTCACAAACTCGTCATAACTTGCATTTTCATCTAATTCTAGAACTCTAGAGCCACTACCTTTATCCAGCAAGAAGACCGACGCATCTTGTACTATTTTCCATTCCCCGCACACTAGGATGACTTGATCCATATATCCAAAAAGGATCAAGGAAAAAAAAAGGAGAGTATATCTACAAACAAGATCTAAGTGTGCTTCAATGGCTGCTGGTTTATACTGACACAATAAGTGAAGAAGAAGGTGGGTGTAGCGGCTAATGGTCCAATAATTGAAGGGTCGTCCTGTCATTTTATGTATTAGGTTAAATGCACAAAAACCTACCGGACGTGAGAAAATAACCTACCACACACAAAAGCTAAACATGACCGTCGTACACCTTCTTTAAAGTACCCCACAATCTGAGTCAAATTGGAGACATTACCATATGATGTGTCTACATTTTAGCATATTTTAGGGACATTATTTAGCATATTTTGCATTCATACTTGCAATATTATCATTGTTTTAGGTCCTTTTAAGTCTGTTATGCGTATTTGGTATTGGACATTGCATACATTGCATAAAGGTGGATTTTAGGTACTTCAAGAGCTTATTATGGAGTATTTTGGACTACAAGAAGACCCGTGGGTGAACTGATCGGCCTAGAGTTGAAGTTCAGGATGTGATCTAGAAGATTTGGCATATATCACCGACGCTCGACCACCACTTGGTTGAGCGTTTTTCGCCCACAAAAACGTTTACTTTTTAGGTTCTTTTTGTAAAAATGGCTATAAAGACCCCCCTTAATGTAATTAGGCAAACCTTAGCTCGTTTTACTTCTTAATCACAAAAATACTTTTTTCTCTTGTAATCTCTCTCTCTTGAATCTTAGATCCTTGTTGATCTTTTTGTTATTTGATTTTCTGCCTTTAATCATTGTTGTTCATCTCTTCTTGATCTATCTTTTGGTGTTAATGATTTATGATTCTGGGTTTATGTTCTTCATCATGAATTTTGAGTATATCCATTAGGGTTCTTGAGGAGATGGTGAAATTATGGTAGATCTAGGGATTTCCAGACTTGTTTTTGGTTGATTAGGCTTAGATCTCTTCAATTTAAGTAACCTTAATGCCTATTTCTCTTTGATTAATTGAAATCTGATGGTTTGGTGTTTCCCAACCACAAGGTGTTTGTATAAATGCTTGAATGAACTTAGGTTGAGATAGCTTCTCCTAGCTCAAGATATTGATTGTCTAGGGTGTTATTAGGCTTTGTAAGGTATGTGATTATTGCCTCTTGAGCCTCTAATCGTTGGTGAGAACCAAGTCTGGTTGTGGTTCAAGAGAGGTCCCATTGCATGAGAATGAATGTGATTGTTGTGATTCCTTGCCTAGAGGTCATCTAAATAGGTTGATAAACAAGTCTGGAACTGGAACCCCTATGAATGCTTTGATCATTAATCCCTAACCTCAAGAACCCATTTTCTCCATTAATTTTCGTGATCCTTCTTGCTCTGTTTTTCAGCCAAAACTCTGTTTTAGGGTTTCTCTGTTTTTGCACATTACTCTGTTTCATTTGCTCTGTTTTTCATATCCTGTTTTTGCTTTATTTTCGTACTCTGTTTTTATGTTCTGTTTTGGTACTTTGTTTTAGTGCCCTGTTTTCACCTAGTTTAATTCGCACCATAGCACTTACCATAATCATTCTGGCTCATATTAGGTTGAGTAGATTGCATTTTGATTGAATAGTTGCTAACCCAGTTGGATTGAGACCTTACTGTACTGCATTGATCACATATAACAGTAGGTTTATTTGATAGTAAAAACATTGTTATCAAATTGGCGTTGTTGCCAAATGGGTTCTAGCTAGCTACAATTAGGATTATCACTTTCCTGAGACCAAGTTCTAAGTGTGTGTTCTGATTATTCCGTTCTTTATAGATTGTTTCTTGGTTTTGGCTGTTTTGCAAGAACACTCGATCACGACACTCGACCACCACAGCTCGAGCGCCGTGATTTTCTCATTGCTTAGAACACTCAACCGTAACACTCGATCAACCCCTTGTCGAGTGTCCGTTTCTGCTGTCAAAACCCACTTGCATGCATACCAGATCTAAGGGTAGTGAAAATATCATCCCATACTCGGACAACATAGACCGATTACCTCGTTAACATTTGCGGGTACAGTGGAATAGATTGAACGAGGAGCTTCTGGATCAGGTTGAGATGGAATAGCATGCACAAGCTATTGAGCCAGGACCTCGTCCTAGGTGCACACGACACATTGGAGCTGGTGATGCTCCCATTATTCACACTCAATGCCATGGAATTGTTCCACCTGTCATTGCCAACAAAAACTTTGAGATTAAGAGTGGTATGATCTCAAGGGTACATAACAACAAATTCCATGGTTTGCCATATGAGGATCTGCTTGATCATCTTGATCAGTTTGAAAGACTAACCAGTTTGACCAAGATTAATGGGGTTAGTGAGGATGCTTTGAAGGTGAGGCATGAGAACGATTCAAGATGTATTAATCTCAATGCACTCATCATGAATTCAATACTGAGTCACTTCTTAGTACTCTCTACAAGGGCGTTCTTCCCAAGATTCGAATGTTGTTGGACACAACAAACAATGAGAACTTTGTGAACAAGGATGTGGATGATGGTTGGGAACTGGTTGAGAACTTAGCCCAAGCAGATGGGCAATATAGTGAAGACTATGATCAGACTTCTCGGGATACAGTTGATCGTGACATGGTTAGCAGGAAAGAACTCAAAGCCATACAAGACAAGCTGGATAGGTTAATCTCCATTCATCATAAACAGGTGCATCATGTGAGTAAGGCAGAACATGTTGTAGAGGATGAAGATCAGGTCATTTTTGTACAGAATCAAGGTAACAGTTATAGGCCTTACAACAGTTACAAACCCAACCCTAACCTCTCCTACATGAACACCAATGTGGCTAATCCCCAAGATCAGGTGTATCCACCAAAACCGCACAACCAACCTCAATCCAAACCCTTTGTCCCCAAACCACAATATCAGCAAACTCATCACCACCCTCCTATTGTACCACCTGGATATGAATCCCACAACTCATCCCAACCCCAACAAACCCCTGAGGTTATGAACATTTTGCAGCAAATCCTCAAAGGCCAGACAGCTACAACCTCTGAATTAACCAGGAAGTTTGCTAAGGTACACACCAAAATTGATGCTTCCCACAATGACCTTCACTACAAGTTTGAGACTCTTAATGCACGCCTCAAGTATGTAGAGAATCAGCAAGGCTCCTCATCTGTTGTGAAACCCACTTGACAATTACCTGGAAAAGTTGTTCAGAACCCTAAGGAGTATCACGCCAACGCCATTACACTTCATAGTGGCCGTGAGTTACTGATACGTGCTGAAGATGCATATGCCACTGAGGTTCAGGATGGGGAGGATGACTTGGTCGAAGAACAGACAGAAATCAGCATGAAACCGCCCAATCTGCCGACGCTCGACCATGACGCTCGATCACCACCTAGTCGAGCGTCGCCTCCTGAACCCAAAAAGCTGAGTGGCTTGCAGAAAGAACCAAAGTCGTTTGCTCCACCCCCTTTCAAACCCCAACTTTCTTTCCCGCAGAGATTCAAGAAAGATATTGCATACAAGTACAAGGCTCTCTTCAAAAAACAGATGAGGGATATTGAGGTGAAGATACCAATACTGGATGCCTTCATGCTAATGCCCCCTTACCAGAAGTTTTTGAAGGATGCAGTCAAGGAAAGAACACAAGAAATTGAAGGGATGGTTGTGCTAACACATAAAGTCAGTGTTGTTATACAGAGGAAAGTCATACCTAAGAAACTTGATGATCCAGGGACATTTACAATCCCATGCTCCTTAGGTCCCCTCACGTTCAAGAATTGCATATGTGATTTAGGGGCATCGATCAGCTTGATGCCACTCTCAGCTGCCAAGCGTTTGGGGTTTGATAAGTACAAGACCTGCAAGATATCTTTGGTATTAGCTCATAGATCAGTAAGGATTCCACATGGCATTTTGGAAGATCTACCGGTTCAAGTTGGATGAATGGAAATCCCAACAGATTTTGTTGTTCTCGATATGGGAGAGGAGCCCAAAGACCCTCTGTTGTTTGGTAGGCCTTTCTTGGCCTTTGCAGGAGCTGTGATTAATGTACCTAAAGGGGAGATTGAACTGAATTTGGGAAAGGACTTCAAAATGACTTTCAATATCAGTGATATGATGAGGAAACCAACTATTGAGGGTCAGTTGTTTGTAGTCCAGAAGATAGATGATCTGTCTGAGAAATTATTCGAGGAATTAGTGGAAGGAGATCACCTTAGCACTACTTTGACAAAAGATGGTTGTGATGGGTATGTACATTTGGAAATAGAGGCTTACAAGAAGTTGTTGGACTCCTACAAGCCTTTAAAAGGGGAAAATTCGTTTTGAGACTGTACACTCGACCATGAAGCTCGATCACCACATGGTCGAGTGTCGTGATTCAGCCCCAGAGTGCCCACGCTCGATTAGCACACTCGACCACACCTCGGTTGAGTGTCAAAATTCGGTGAATCCTGACGATTAGTTAGAGCTCAAATCGCCAAAAGTGGATCTCAAACCATTCCCCTTAGGGTTCAGGTACGCATTTCTTGGATTCAACTCAACATACCCTGTAATTGTGAATGATGCATTGACTTGATGATGAGTTAGAGATGCTGCTTGCTGAACTGAAACGTTTTAGGAAAGCCTTAGGGTATTCATGATCTGACATTAGGGGAATTTCACCTGATTTATGCACTCACAGAATTCACATTGAAAATGAATCCTAATCTAGCAGGGAACCTCAAAGGAGATTAAATCCAAACTTGAAAGAGGTTGTTAAGAAGGAAATCTTGAAATTGTGATAACAACTGTTTTGACTATCAAATAAACCTACTGTTATATGTGATTAATGCAGTATAGTAAGGCTAACAACTATTTAATCAGAATGCGATCTACTTAACCTAATCTAATCCAGAATGATTATGGTGAATGTTATGGTGTGAATTAAACTAAGTGAAAACAGGGCAATAAAACAGAGTACCAAAACAGAACGTAAAAACAGAGTAAAGACAGTGCGAAAAACAGAGCAAAAACAGAATATGAAAAACAAAGTATTGTGCAAAAACAGATCAACCTTAAAACAGAGTTTTAGATGAAAAATAGAGCAAGAAAAGGCACACAAATTAATGGATAAATAGGGGTTCTTGAGGTTAGGGATCAATGATCAAAGCATTCCTAGAGGTTCCAGACTTGTCTATCAACCTATTTAGATGATTTCTAAGTAAGGAATCATATCAATTCTCATGCAATGGGACCTCTCCTAAACCACAACCAGACTTGATCCTCACCAACGATTAGAGGCTTTAGAGGCATTAAACACAGACATAACAGAGCCTAATAACACCCTAGACAATCAATCTCTTGAGCTAGGAGAAGTTATCTCAACATAAGTTCATTCAGGCATTTACACATCCTGAACTTCAATTCAGGGCCAATCAATTCACTCACGGGTCTTCTTATAGTCCAAAATACTCCATAATACTACAAGTATAAATGCAAAATATGCTAAAATAATTTCCCTAAAATATGCTAAAATGCAGACACATCAACTCCCCCAAACTTAGTCTTTGATTGCCCTCAAGTAAATACATATAACTAAGAAGGAAGAAAAGTTGCTGACAATGGGAACATCTCACCTCAAACAAACAACTTATCAAGCTGAAAACTGTAATCCACATGTGAACCCCTATTCCATTGTAAAAACCACAATCTACTTGCATCAAAGCTTAGCATATAACCGAATATTCCCTAGTACTTAGTTGGACTCTAAGAAACTCAGATTTGAAACCTATTTTTAAAAGTGCAGACCGCAAGAAGGGTTATTGATCAAAGACCTTGGGATTCAACTTCCCCAGATTCAGCTAGACACTATTAATTCAACATTTAAATCACTTCTTATTTCAACTCCTACATTTGCTCGAACTCATACTTATTTGCTCCAGCTTTATCAATGAAACACAAAAAAGTACGAGTTTACGCACAGTCCCAGTTCACTTTAGGCATTAGTGTATTAGCTTTCTCAATGAACACGGAAAAGTACGGGTTTACGCACAATCCCGGTTCATCTTAGGCAACATCAGAATGGTTTCATCAATGAATATAAGAAAGTACGGGTTAGGTACAGTCCCCGTTCATCTTAGACCATATTATGTGAGCTGAGTTGTAAGAAGGATAATTCAATTATTTTATATGTTTTTCTTTCTACTTAGGTAGCTGGACCTAAGGAAGGATCTTATGCAATTCATCTCAAGCCCCTAATTTGGCAAAAATTAAATTTGATTATGAGGAAACAAATATGGTCCTTTTTGAGACACAACATAAGCATCGGTTTCTAAGGTCAACAATCTACCAATCAGTGTTCAAGAGGGAAGAATGCAAGTCCAAAAGTTCACTATGGTAACTAGCCAATCAACCTAGCAAGACTGTCTATCATTAGCAAGATGATTCCCAAAACTTTAGACTCAATCCTATATAAATGCAATGGAGTTACATGAACACTTTGTTTTTTACCGATGCTTTTTCATAGTTTTTCAAAATTTTATGTGTTTTCTATGCCTTAAATAATATGCAAATGAACAAATATGCTAACAAAAAATATTTTTGGTTTTTCTATGCCTTAAATGAAATGCAGATGATGAAATGAGGAAAATCAAAACTAAGAATCATAGAAAACAAAGTCAAATATCCTCACCATCCCCCAAACTTAAATCACAGTCTCTTGTGTGTATAAGAGCCCAAAAGAGGATCCTAGACCAGCAAGTCAAAAGAAAATATGCAATGGTATATACAATGAAGGAAAGGAATTATGTACCTCTCAAAGATTCCAGTAGTTGGATGCCTTGTCCCGCATAGTTGCCATGTAGTTGCTGGTTTCCTCTCGACGCTCGAGCTCACCACGGTCGAGCGTGCCGGTAAAGTGTTTTGGCTGACACTTGACATGGTGTTGCTTGAGCGCCTTGGCTCGAGCTTACAGCTCTTGGGTTGAGTGGCCTCTTGTACGAGAATGCTGCGATGTTTGCAGAGGAGTGCCTGGCCTGTGTTGGTTGTTGCTCCCTCTCACGATCCATAGACACAGCTGCGCGCCTTGGATGAATTGGCCCTGATGATTGCCCTCTATCCCTTTCCAAAGCAGATATCCTTTTGTTCAACTCCTCATTCTCTTGTCTCCTAGCCTCATCACTAGCAACCAGCTTCTTGACCTTGTTCATGAGCCACTTGTTCATCTTCTGCAGCAGGCCAATGTGCTTATGGGCTTCTTTAATCGGGGCTCCTTGTCGTGGTGGCAGAGTGAATTCTTCGAAGCAGTATGCCTCGGGATCTACCTCATCACTGTATGTAGGTGATGAATGTGGTGGAGGACAGTTGGGATCGTATAAGGCTTCCAATGGTGGGTTGAAGTCTGTATTCCGCCCCATCCTTGTCGATGTATACTCCCTGTTGGGCAAAAGCAGAAAAACATTTTTCCTAAGTAGATGATGGAACTAGTAGACATGCTTACCTTGCACCATTGCAGTGGATATGAACAGACACCTCCTTAAATGATTGATATCCTTGTACCGAGGTTCTTCCCACTCTTGCCCATCGATGGGTACTCTACATCTTTCCAGAATGCAAGTCACGAGGCCCCCGATGGTGATTTTGCCATCACGTCCACCAGACATGTTATCTCTTTCCCAATTGCGGTATGTGAAAAACTGATTGGCAAACTGGATTGTTGGACCAGCTTCGTTTTTGTCTCCGATAATGGGGGAACCGTCACTCCTTGTTCCCACAATATCCTTGAGTGCAGTCACCAACATCTCCATCTCTCCAAGGTTGATAGTACCTTTGGTAAAACGTGAGAAATAGGTATTTGCAAGAATCATGCAAAAGTACCTCAGAGCTGGGTTCCGGATTAGAGATGCTTTCGATCGTGATGACAAAAACCTGCTCCTTGTTAAGGCTATGGAGCGCCACAGATCCTCCATTTCAGCTCTGTCAAAATCCGGCCCATAATTCTCAGATTAGGCTCTTGGGAACAAGAACAAGTCCCGGAGTGCTCTGAAAGTGAAATGGTAATCATGCCCCCTGATTGTGAAGATGAGATACCTGCCACCTTGTTTTTCTTGAAGACCCATATTATCCGCATCATAGAGAACGATCTGGACTGTGGCGAGGAACTAGATGGTTTCCTCCTTGTAGGCACGTTCTGGATGAGAGACAAACGTGGACAGCCAACAGTTCTGCAGCATCAGATGCATATCCCTACTTAACCCCATGACAGTCAATGCTTCCTTGCATGGATAGTGGGTCCCCACGAAATCCATTCTTCGTAGATTGTTGGGGGCTCTTTCTGCGTTGTGCTTCTTCTTCATCTCTTTCTCCCTCATACCAGCCAGAATGATCTCCCTTGCTTCCTTAGCTTCTTGATCACCATATCCAGCTTCTCGGAGTGTCTCTTCCACGAGATCAGCTTCAATGTCCTCCTCTGCACCCTCTACATGTCCCTGTTCTGGATCATCTTCATCCATGTATTCCACATCCTCCACCGACTCACTTTCTGATCGGATCACCAGCCTTCTTCGTTCCTTTTTGTCAGGTTTGGGTCTGCTCCTGGAAGACTCTCCTTGTTGAGGTTGGTTTCTGAACTGGGCATTGTTCTTGACCGTGAGTCGGAGGAGACTTGCATGGTTAGCTTTTCGGTCAGACATGGTGGTGATTCACCAGAAAAAGAAGGGAAAGTTGACACTCGAGGTAGAAGCTCGAGCAGCAGATAGTCGAGTGTCACGGTTGTGCGGAAGAATGAGCAGCGGTTGGCTAAATGAGATCCTTGAGACCTTCTTCACTCGGCTCACAAGAAGACTTCTACAAAAGAGAGAGAAAAACTAGAAGGGAGAGAGCCTTCCTCTTTATATAGGGGAGTAAAGATATGAGGGAGTCTTTTTCAAATTTGAAATTTAATTGAGGATCAAATCAAATATTTTCAATTTTATTATATAAGATATTTCATTAAAGAAATAATTGACCCCCTTTTTCCTCCTTTTCTCACAGTTATTGACTCCCTTTTTGCAGCTTTTGCCAATTATAGGTGCGCATGCCTCAGAATTGACAAGGTAGTAGGACACTTGAGCCTCACGCTCGAGCAGACATGGTCGAGTGTCAGTCTGTCACATGACAGCTGACACTCGAGTGGGACACTCGACCAGATGTGGTAGAGCGTTGTCCCATTATGTCGGTTATGGTCTCACTTGTCCTATCGTGGGCCCAACTTTCCAGCAAAACATACAAAAACCTTTCCAAGTGCATGTAAAATGAAATAAATACAATTAAAGATAAAAACTATAAGATTACCAAAAAGAAATTGAATATGCTTAATGTAAATTCAAAAGAGAATGTATGTACAGAGGATACCTTTGAGATTGCCTCCTAACTGCGCACGTTTATAGCCTCGAGCATGACTCCCTCATATTCATTGGAGATGAGGTGGCTCATCGAGAATAACCAAAGTTCCCTCGGGAATCATGCAGTCAGCCAAGTATGGCTTAACCCTGTGGCCATTCACTGTAAACTCTTCTCCTTTGTTGTTGGTCAGAGTAACAGCTCCATAAGGCAGACTGTGTAGTACCTTAAACGGACCAGACCACTTCGATCTAAGTTTACCCGGAAACAGCTTGAGCCTAGAGTTAAAGAGAAGCACGTGATCACCGGCTGTGATTGTCTTTGACTGAATCTTCTTGTCATGAGCCGCCTTGGTGCGATCCTTGTATGCCTTAGAACTGTCATATGCCTCAAGTCTAATCTCTTCTAGCTCATGCAAATCCGTTTATCTCTTTTCTTGGGTTGTCTTGAAATTGAAAATCAAAAGCTTAGTGGCCCAAATCGACTTGTACTCGAGCTCAACCGGCAAATGGCATGATTTCCCATAGAGTAGCTGAAAAGACGTTCTCCCAATAAGTGTCTTAAAAGCCGTCCTATAGGTCCAACGAGTATCATCCAATCTGGCGGTCCAAACACGCTTTGATATCCCCACTACCTTCATCAAAATAGACTTGATCTGTCTATTGGAAACCTCAACATGCCCACTGGTTTGGGGATGATATGGAGTTGCCACCTTGTGTCTAACCCCATGTTTCTTGAGCAAGCTCTGAAAGACTTTGTTGATGAAATGGGATCCTTCATCACTGATCACAACTCTTGGCACTCCAAATCTGGGAAATATTATGTGCTTGAATAGCTTCAACACCATCTTTGCATCATTTGTGGGGGCATGCAATGGCTTCCACCCACTTGGAAACATCATTACAACAACCAGAATGTAGATGTTCCCCAAAGATGGTGGGCTAAAAGGTCCCATGAAGTTAATTCCCCAGCAGACAAACACTTATATCTCCAATATAGGACCTCTAAGGCATCTCATTCTCTTGCCTATACTGCTCATCCTCTGACAATGATCCATTTGATATAAACTCTTGGCAGTCCCTAAAGATGGATGGCCACCATAACCCGAATTGAAGAATCTTCTGTGATGTCTTGAATGTTGCAAAGTGGCCACCGTATGCAAATCCATGACAATGTTCCAAAATCCCTTTAACTTCCTCCTCTGACACACACTTCCTGAAAAGCCCATCAGATCCTTTCTTGTAGAGATATGGTTCATCCCAGAAATACTGCTTGATATGCCTGAAAAATTTCTTCCTTTGGTAGGAGTTCAAAGTCTTAGGTAGTTCCCCTCCGACCAGAAAGTTCATTAGATCGGCATACCATGGCAAAAAAATCCCGGCAAGTCTCGAACCAGTCGAAAAACATCCTATCTGGCTAGTAAGCGGACGTTCGACCTTGTGGTGGTCGAGCGTCGAGGTCGAGTGTCTGATGGAGAAGCTCAAAAGATGTTTCTCTGATACTCTTTCTCTGATATCTTATAACCTAAAATGATACTCTTTCTTACCATGAAGTGGCACTTTTCCCAATTGAGCACAAGGTCTGTTTCAACACACCTAGATAAAACCATGTACAAATTCGACAAACAAAAGGAGAAAGAAGAGCCATAGACAGAGAAATCATCCATGAACACCTCAACCATCTCCTCAATCAGATTCGAAAATATCGAAGTCATGCAACGTTGAAATGTAGCAGGTGCATTACATATACCAAATGGCATTCTCCTATATGCAAATGTGTCGTAAGGGCAAGTAAAGGTTGTCTTTTCCTGATCATTGGATGTATAGAGATCTGGAAAAATCCACTATATCCATCAAGGAAACAGTAATATGAGTGATTAGCCAACCTCTCTACCATTTGATCAATGAAAGGTAAAGGATAGTGATCTTTCCTAGATGCAGAATTCAATTTCCTATAGTCAATGCACATCCTATGTCCTGTGACATTCCTAGTGGGAATCAAATCATTATTCTCATTCCTAATAACAGTGATTCATCCCTTCTTGGGCACACAATGCACAAGAGATACCCATTTACTATCTGAAATTGGGAAAATAATATCAGCATCTAGCAATTTCAAGATTTCCTTCATAACAACCTCCTTCAAGTTTGGATTTAATCTCTTTTGAGGTTCCCTGCTAGAGTAGGATTCATTTTCAAGGTGAATTCTATGAGTGCATAAATCAGGTGAAATTCCCCTTATATCAGATAGTGAATATCCTAAGGCTTTCCTAAACCATTTCAATTCAGAAGCAGCATCCCTAACTAATCAGCAGTCAATGCATCATTCACAATTACAAAGTATGTTGAGTTTGAGATCCCCGAGGGGAGTGGTTTGAGATCCACTTTTGGCAATTTGAGCCCTGACCAATCGTCCGGCTCTACTGCAGGTTGACACTCGACCGTGGTTTGGTCGAGTGTAGACAGTCTGCGGCTGAATCATGACACTGGACCATGTGGTAATCGAGCTTCATGGTCGAGCGTACAGTCTCAAATGAGTTTTCCCCTTTTAAAGGCTTGTATGAGTCCAGTAACTTCTTGTAAGCCTCTGTTTCCAAATGCACATACCCATCACGACCATCTTTTGTTAAAGTAGTGCTAAGGTGATCCCCTTCCGCTAATTCCTCTAATAATTTCTCAGACAAATCATCTATCTCTTGGACTACAAACAACTGACCCTTAATAATTGGTTTCCTCATCACATGACTAATGTTGAAAGTCATTTTGAAGATCTTCCCCAAATTAAGTTCAATTTCCCCTTTTGGTACATTAATCACAGCTCCTGCAGTGGCCAAGAAAGGCCTACCAAACAACATAGGGTCTTTGGGCTCCTCTCTTATATCGAGAACAACAAAATCTGTTGAGATTTCCACTCCTCCAACCTGAACCGGTATATCTTTCAAAATGTCATGTGGAATCCTAACTGATCTATCAGCTAAGACCAAAGATATCTTGCAGGTCTTGTACTTATCAAACCCCAAACGCTTAACAACTGAGAGAGGCATCAAGCTGATCGATGCCCCTAAATCACATAAGCAATTCCTGAATGTGAGGGGCCCTAAGGAGCATGGGATTGTTAATGTCCCTGGATCATCAAGCTTCTTAGGTATGACTTTCCTCTGTATAACAACACTGACCTCATGTGTTAGCACAACCATCCCTTCAACTTCTTGTGTTATGTCCTTGACTACATCCTTCAAAAACTTCTTGTAAGGGGGCATTAGCATGAAGGAATCCAGTATTGGTATCTTCACCTCAATATCCCTCATCTGTTTTTCAAAGAGAGCCATGTACTTGTCTGCAACATCTTTCTTGAATCTTTGTGGGAAAGGAAGTTGGGGTTTGAAAGGGGGTGGAGCAAACGACTTTGGTTCTTTCTGCAAGTCACTCGGCTTTCTCGGTTTAGGAGGTGACGCTCGACCAGGTGGTGATCGAGCGTCATGGTCGAGCGTCGGCGGATTTGGCGGTTTCGTGCTGATTTTTGTCTGTTCGTCGACCAAGTCATCCTCCCCATCTTGAATGACACTATGCTCAGTGGCGTCACCTGATCTTGGGGATTAGCCACATTGGTGTTCTTATAGGAGAGGTTTGGGTCGGGTTTGTAAATGTTCTAAGGTTGATAGCTGTTATCCTGATTTTGCACAAAACTGACCTCCTCTACCTGATATTCATCCTCTACAATCTGTTATGCCTCACTCACATGATGCACCTGTTTCTGATGAACGGAGAGCAACTTGTCCAGCTTGTCTTGTATGGCTTTGAGTTCCTTCCTGCTAACCATGTCAAGATTTGTTATACTCAGAGAAGTCTGATCATAGTCTTCACTGTATTGCCCATCTGTTTGGGCTAAGTTCTCAATCAGTTCCCAACCATCATCCACATCCTTGTTCAGAAAGTTCTCATTGCTTGTTAAATCCAACAACATACGAATTTTGGGAAGAACACCTCAGTAAAGAGTGCTAAGGAGAGACTCAGTACTAAACCCATGATGAGGGCATTGAGATTGGTACATCTTGAATCGTTCCCATGCCTCAGAGAATGTCTTACAATTGGGTTGCTTGAAACCGGAGATAGAATTTCGAAACTTTGCAGTTCTAGAATTGGAGAAGAATTTACCCAGAAAAGCATGTTTGCAAGCATCACAAGATGTAATAGACCCTCGAGGCAAGTTTTTTTCCTACATGTGAGCCTTGTCTCCAAGAGAGAAAGGAATCAGCCTCACCTTCAAAGCATCTTCACTAACCCCATTAATCTTGGTCAAACTGGTTAGTCTCTCAAACTCATCAAGATGATCCAGCGGATCCTCAGATGGCAAACCATGAAATTTGATGTTCTGTACCATGGAGATCATACAACTCTTAATCTCAAAGTTGTTGGCAATTGCAAGTGGAACAATTCCATGGCGTTGAGTGTGAATATTGGGAGCATCACCAGCTCCAATGTTTCGTGTGCGCCTAGGACGAGGTCCTGGCTCAGTAGCTTGTGCCTGGTATTCCATCTCAACATGATCCTGAAACTCCTCGTTCAATCTATTTCGGTGTACCCGCAAATGTTCACGAGGTAACCGCTCTATGTTGTCCGAGTATGGGATGAGATTTTCACTACCCTTGGATCTGGTATGCATGCAAGTGGGTTTTGACAGCAGAAACGGACGCTCGACCAAGGCTTGATCGAGTGTTACGGTCGAGTGTTCTAGGGAATGAGAAAATCACGGCGCTCGAGCTGTGTTGGTCTAAGGTACTTAAAGAAGAAGAAGGATGCTAAGTCTAGACTGCTTAGGTGGATTTTACTGCTACGGGAATTTGATATGGAAGTGGTGGACAAGCTTGGGGTAGAAAACGGTGTTGCGGATCATCTATCTAGGATGCAGGTGAAATGATCCCTACCAATGGATGATGATATATGAGAGAAACATCTTTTGAGATATTCCATCAGACACTCGACCTCGACGCTCGACCACCACAAGGTCGAACGTCCGCTTACTAGCCAGATAGGATATTTTTCTACTGGTTCGAGACTTGCCAGGACTTGATTGCCATGGTATGCCGATCTGGTGAACTTTCTGGTCGGAGGAGAACTACCTAAGACTTTGAACTCCTACCAAAGTAAGAATTTTTTCAGGGATGTCAATCAGTATTTTTGGGATGAACTATCTGATGGGCTTTTCAGGAAGTGTGTGTCAGAGGAGGAAGTTAAAGGGATATTAGAACATTGTCATGGATCTGTATATGGTGGCCACTTTGCAACATTCAAGACAGCACATAAGATTCTTTAGTCCGGGTTATGGTGGCCATCTATCTTTAGGGACTGCCAATAGTTTATATCTAAATGTGATCCTTGTTAGAGGATGGACAGTATAGGCATGAGGAATGAGATGCCTCAGAATCCTATCTTGGAGATAGAAGTGTTTGTCTGCTGAAGAATTGATTTCATGGGACCTTTTAACCCACCATCTTTCGGGAACAGCTACATTCTGGTTGTTGTAGGTTATCCTTCCAAGTGGGTGGAAGCCATTGCATGCCCCACAAATGATGCAAAGATGGTGCTGAAGCTATTCAAGCACATAATATTTCCCAGATTTGGAGTGCCAAGAGTTGTGATCAGTGATGGAGGATCTCATTTCATCAACAAAGTCGTTGAGAGCTTGCTCAAGAAACATGGGGTTAGACACAAGGTGGCAACTCTATATCATCCCCAAACTAGTGGGCAGGTTGAGGTATCCAATAGACAGATCAAGTCTATTCTAATGAAGGTAGTGGGGATATCAAAACGTGTTTGGACCGCTAGATTGGATGATACTCTTTGGACCTATAGGACGACTTTTAAGACACCTATTGGGAGAACGCCTTTTCAACTACTCTATGGGAAATCATGCCATTTTCCGGTTGAGCTCGTGTACAAGTCGATTTGGGCCACTAAGCTTCTGAATTTTGATTTCAAGACAGCCTAAGAAAAGAGGCAAACGAATTTGCATGAGCTAGAAGATATCAGACTTGAGGCATATGAAAGCTCTAAGGCATACATGGATCGCACCAAGGCGGCTTATCACAAGAAGATTAAGTCAAAGACAATCACAGCCGGTGATGACATGTTTCACTTTAACTCTAGGCTCAAGCTGTTTCCGGGTAAACTTAGATCAAAGTTGTATGGTACTACACGTTCTGCCCTATGGAGCTGTTACTCTGACCAACAACAAAGGAAAAGAGTTTACAGTGAATGATCACAGAGTTAAGTCATACTTGGCTGACTGCACGAATCCCGAAGGAACTTTGATTCTTCTCGATGAGCCACCTCATCTCCAATGAATATGAGGGAGTCAAGCTTGAGACTATAAACGAGCGCAGTTGGGAGACAATCCCAAATGTATCCTCTGTACATACATTATGTCTTGCATTTAAATTAAGCATATTCAATTTCTTTTTGGTAATCTTAAAGGTTTTATCTTTAATTGCATTTATTTTATCTTACATGCATTTGGAAGGGTTTTTGTACGTTTTGCAGGAAAGTGGGACCCAAGATAGGACAAGTGGGACCCAAACTGACATGATGGAACAACACTCGACCATGTCTGGTTCATAAACCAACCTCAACAAGGAGAGTCTTCCAAGAGTAGACCCAAACGTGACAAAAAGGAACGAAGAAGGTTGGTGATCCAATCAGAAAATGAGTCGGAGGAAGAGCTGGAATACATGGATGAAGATGATCCCGAATAGGGACATGTAGAGGATGCGGAGGAGGACATTGAAGATGATCTCGTGGAAAAGACGCTCCAAGAAGCTGGATATGGTGACCAGGAAGCTAAGGAGGCGAGGGAGATCATTCTGGCTGGTATGAAGGAGAAAGAGATGAAGAAGAAGCACAACGCAGAAAGAGCCCTCAACGATCTACGAAGAATGGATTTTGTGGACCCACAATCCATGCAAGGAGGCATTAACTACCATGGGGTTAACTAGGGATGTGGATCTGATGCTGCAGAACTGTGGACTGTCCACGTTTGTCTCTCATCTAGAACGGGCTTACAAGGAGGAAACCATCCAATTCCTCGCCACAGCCCAGATCGTCCTCTATGATGCGGATAATGTGGGTCTTCAGGAGAAGCAAGGTGGCAGATATCTCATCTTCACAATCAGGGGGAATGGTTACCGTTTCACTTTCAGGGCACTCTGGGACTTGTTCTGGTTCCCAAGAGCCGAATCTGAGAATTATGGGCTGGATTTTGATATAGCTGAATTGGAGGATCTATGGCGCTCCATAGCCTCAACAAGGAGCAGGTTTTCGTCATCACGATCGAAAGCATCTCTAATCCGGAACCCAGCTCTGAGGTACTTTGGCATGATCCTCGCAAATACCTTTTTCTCTCGTTTTACCACAAGTACTATCAACCTTTCAGAGATGGAGATGTTGGTGACTGCACTCAAGGATATTGTGGGAACAAAGAGTGACGGTTCCCCCATTATCGGAGACAGAAACGAAGCGGGTCTAACAATCCAGTTTGCCAATCAACTTGTCACATATCGCGATTGGGCAAGGGATAACATGTCTGATGGACGTGATGGCAAAATCACTGTCACGGGTCTCGTGACTTGCATTATGGAAAGATGTGGAGTACCCATCAATGAGGAAGAGTGGGTAGAGCCTCGGTATATGGATATCGATCATCTGAGGAGGTGTCTATTCCTATCCACTGCTATGGTGCAAGGTAAGCATGTCTATTCGTTCCATCATCTACTTAGGCCAAATGTTTTTCTGCTTTTGCCCAACAGAGAGGTTACATTGATAAGAATGGGGCAGAACACGGACTTCATCCCACCATTGAAAGCCCTGCATGATCCCAACGGTCCTCCACCACCTTCATCACCTATAGACAGTGACGAGGTAGACCCTGAAGCATACTGCTTTGAAAAATTTACTTTGCCACCACAGCAAGGAGCTTCAATGAAAGAAGCCCATAAGCATATTGGCCTGCTGCAAAAGATGAACAAGTGGCTCATGAAGAAGGTCAAGAAGCTGGTTGCTAGTGATGAGACTAGGAGACAAGAGAATGAGGAGCTGAACAGAAGGATAACTGCTTTGGAAAGGGATAGAGGGCAATCATCAGGGCCAATTCGTCCAAGGCATGCTTCTGTATCTATGGATCGTGAAAGGAAGCAACAACCAACACCGGCCAGGCACTCCTCTGCAAACATTGCAGCATTCTCGTACAGGAGGCCACTCAACCGAGGAGTTGCAAGCTCGAGCCAAGCGCTCGAGCAACACCAGGTCGAGCGCCAGTCTGAACACTCAACCGGCACGCTCAACCGCGAGGAGCCCGAGCGTCGACAAGAAAGTAGCAGTTACATGGCGACTATGCACGAAAAAGCAGCCCAATACTGGAACCTTTGAGAGGTACATAACTCCTTCCCTTCATTGTATATACCATCACATTTTTTTTTGACTTGCTGGTCTAGGATCCTCTTTTGGGCTTTTATACACACAAGAGACTGTGTGATTTAAGTTTGGGGGAGGGTTCTAGAGGATATTTGACTTTGTTTTCTATGATTCTTAGCTTTAATTTTCCTCATTCATCATTTGAATATCATTTAAGGCATAGAAAAACCAAAAATATTTTCAGTTAGCATATTTGTTCATTTGCATATCATTTAAGGCATAGAAAAACAAAAAGAATTTGAAAAACTATGAAAAAAGCATCAGTCTAAAACAGAGTGTTCATGTTACTGCATTGCATTCATATAGGATTGAGTCTAGATTTTTGGGAATCATCTTGCTAATGATAGACAGTCTTGCTAGGTTGATTGGCTAGTAACCATACTGAACTCTTGGACTTGCGTTCTTCCCTCTTGAACACTGATTGGTAGATCGTTGACCTTAGAAACCGGTGCTTATGTTGTGTCTCAAAAACGACCAAATTTGTTTCCTCATAATCGAATTTAATTTTTAACAAATTAGGGTCTTGAGATGCATTGCTTAAGATCCTTCCTTAGGTTCAACTAGCTAAGTAGAAAGAAAAGCATAAAAATAATAGAATCATCCTTCTTACAACTCAACTCGCATAATATGGTTTAAGATGAACGGGGACTGTGCGTAAACCTGTACTTTCTTGTGTTCGTTGATGAAATTATTCTGATGTCGCCTAAGATGAATCGGGACTATGCGTAAACCTGTATTTTTCGTGTTCATTGAAAAAGCTAATACATTGATGCCTAAGGTGAATCGGGACTGTGTGTAAGTGATTTAAATGCTGGAGCAAAATAAGTATGAGTTCGTGCACATGTAGGAGTTAAAATAAGAAGTGATTCAATTGCTGAATTAATAGTGTCTAGCTGAATTTGAGGAAGTTGAATCCCAAGGTCTTTGATCAATAGCCCCTCTTGCGGTCTACACTTATAGAAATAAGTTTCAAATCTGAGTTTCTTACAGTCTAGCTAAGTACTAGGGAGTATTCGGTTATTATGCTAAGCCTTGATGCAAGTTGATTGTGCTTTTTTAAAATGGAATAGGGGTTCACATGTGGATTACGGTTATCAGCTTGATAAGTTGTTTGTTTGAGGTGAGATGTTCTCATTGTCAGAAACCTCTCTTCCTTCTTTGCTCTATGCATTTGCTTGAGGGCAAGCAAAGACTAAGTTTGTGGGAGTTGATGTGTCTGCATTTTAGCATATTTTAGGGACATTATTTAGCATATTTTGCATTCATACTTGCAGTATTATCATTGTTTTAGGTCCTTTTAAGTCTATTATGCGTATTTGGTATTGGGCATTGCATACATTGCATAAAGGTGGATTTTAGGTACTTCAAGAGCTTATTATGGAGTATTTTGGACTACAAGAAAACCTTTGGGTGAATCGATTGGCTTAGAGTTGAAGTTCAAGACGTGATCTAGAAGATTTGGCATATTTCACCGACGCTCGGCCAACACGCTCGACCACCACTTGGTCGAGCGGTTTTTCGTCCACAAAACGTTGAATTTTTCCAGAGTTGACTTTTTAGGCTTCTTTGTAAAAAGGTCTATAAATACCCCCTTAATGTAATTAGGTAAACCCTAACTCGTTTTACTTTTCTATTAATCACAAAAAGACTCTTTCTCTCGTAGTTTCTCTCTCTTGAATCTTAGATCCTTGTTGATCTTTTTGTTATTTGATTTTCTGCCTTTAATCATTGTTGTTCATCTCTTCTTGATCTATCTTTAGGTGTTAATGATTTATGATTTTGGGTTTATGTTCTTCATCATGAATTTTGAGTATATCCATAAGGGTTCTTGAGGAGATGGTGAGATTAGGATAGATCTAGGGATTTCCAAACTTTTTTTGGGTTGATTAGGCTTAGAGCTCTTCAATTTAAGTAACCTTAATGCCTATTTCTCTTTGATTAATTAAAATCTGATGGTTTGGTGTTTCCCACCCACAAGGTGTTTGTGTAAATGCTTGAATGAACTTAGGTTGAGATAGCTTATCCTAGCTCAAGATATTGATAGTCTAGGGTGTTATTAGGCTTTGTTAGGTCTGTGTTTATTGCCTCTTGAGCCTCTAATCGTTGGTGAGAACCAAGTCTGGTTGTGGTTCAAGAGAGATCCCATTGCATGAGAATGAATGTGATTGTTGTGATTTCTTGCCTAGAGGTCATCTAAATAGGTTGATAAACAAGTTTGGAACCTCTAGGAATGATTTGATCATTGATCCCCAACCTCAAGAACCCATTTTCTCCATTAATTTTTGTGATCCTTCTTGCTCTGTTTTTCAGCCAAAACTCTGTTTTAGGGTTGCTCTGTTTTTGCACATTACTCTGTTTCGTTTGCTCTGCTTTTCATACCCTGTTTTTGCTCTGTTTTCGTACTCTGTTTTTATTCTTTTTTTTACGTTCTGTTTTGGTACTCTGTTTTAGTGCCCTATTTTAACCTATTTTAATTCGCACCATAACACTTACCATAATCATTCTGGCTCGGATTAGGTTGAGTAGATTGCATTCTGATTGAATAGTTGCTAACCCAGTTGGATTGACACTTTACTATACTGCATTGATCACATATAACAGTAGGTTTATTTGATAGTAAAAACACTATTATCACCATACACCTTCTTCGAAGTATCCCACAACTCCTAAAACATTCAAGAAACACCAATGAAGATGATGAGAGAATGCAAGAGAACACACAAACGAACGAAGCTTTAGGTGTTTGAACCCTAAAACCTTCAAGAAACGCCAATGGAGATGATGAGAGAAAACAAGAGAATGGGCACTTAAAAGATAAATGTTGGTTGCTCCACCCTCATCTCAAGCTAGCAAAGTTCAAAGACTCTAAGGCCAACCTTTCTCAAGAGAATTTGGATAACCAAGACCAAGTTCGTTCTCCCGGACCGAGCACAAGATCTTCCTCCGGTTTATTTGAGAATGCTATTGCGGCCTCCTCATCGTTCCAAGTAGAAGTGATTAAGAAGTATGACCTTGAGGCCCTTATAACCTCCCTTAAATCCTTAAGGGACTCCAATATTTGTTTATACTCTCACAACCTCCTTAAACCGATTGTTGTTTATTCTAGAGCTTCCCACCATATGATTAGTGATGAATAACATAGAATCGGCATTATGAAATGTTGTGATAGTTAATGGTGCTAGAATATTGGTTAGTGGAGTAGGAAACCTTAATTTGTTCAATAAAAAGACGAGAGCCTTCTTTATGCCAGATTTTACATATAATCTCTTGTGGGTTAGGAAAGTCGTGAGAGACTTGAATTGCTATGTTATTTTTGGTCCTAATAATGTTAAGTTTCAGGATATTAAGAGCGACAGCTTGATTCGACAAGGGAGAGTACAAGATGGTCTTTATGTTCTCGAAGACACTAGATTTCTTTCTCGAGTTTGCGGTCCTAATGTAGTTTCCAATATGGTTGTTAGTACTCATATGACTTTGTTTGTCATGCTAGGGCTGGTCACCCTCATTTAGAGCCCTAAAATTCATGTTACCTCGGATACCATTTTATAATTTTGCATGTGAAGCATGCATCTTGGGAAAACATTGCAAGTCGATTTATACTACTTCCACTATTTATGACCATTTCTTTGACTTCGTGCATTCCGATCTATGGACCTCTCCATGTGTGTCTAGGGATAATCATAGATACTTTATGACTTTTATTGATGAAAAATTGAAGTATACATGGATAACTTTGCTTCCATAAAAAGATCGTGTTTTTGATGCTTTTAAAAATTTCGAGGCATATATATCTAATCACTTTAAATCGAAATTGAAGGTACTAAGAATGGATAATGGTGGATAGTACATGAGTAAGGCGTTTCAAGAGCACTTAACCAAACAATGAATCCTACATCAAACAAGTTGCCCATATAATGCGCAGCAAATGAGGTAGCCGAAAGAAAAAACCGACACTTGATAAAATTTGCGAGATCCATCATGTACCATATGAGTGTTCCAAAGAGATTTTTGGGCAGATGCGGTCATTACCACATGTTATTTGATAAACCGGAAACCTACTAAAGTCTTTTGAGATGTATCTCCTTACAAGGTACTAAACAAAACCGAACCCTCCTTAGATAACTTACGTGTGTTCGGTTGTGTGTGTTTTGTTTTAATGCCTGGAGAACTTAGGAACAAGCTTGCAGACAAGAGCAAGAAGTGTATGTTCCTGGGATATTCATCTACTCAAGAGGGCTACAAATGCTATGATTCGGAGACAAGAAGACTTCATATATCAAAGGAGGTGAAGTTTCTTGAAAACCAAAGTTTTTACGGTCAGAAAAATTGGGAGGAGTTGAAAGATCTATGCGATCTCTCCATGAATAGAGCATCGAGCCTACAGTTTCTACTCAAGAACTTGGGCATTGGAACGGAGACGACCGATCATGAGAAAGCTCGGGTCATCCCTTGGAACATTTAACTCCTCATGCTCTCAGTCCTAATAGGATCGAGGGAGATGTCTCCCCACCTCCGAGCACACAAAACATAGCTCTGACCTCTAATCCGGTTACAAACCAAGTGATGTCTGAACCAGCTGAGACTGTCAATCTGGCCACGACAATATGTCTAACCGCAAACACCAATCCAAGTGTGACCTCCGAGACATCCAAACCAACGACTATAGGGACAGGACATGTACCATATTCAAATCCGGTTCAGCCACTTCGAAGAAGCTTACAGTTACGCAAGACTCCTTCCACTTGGAAGCACACATATAACAATTACAATGCCAACACCGTAGCTCTTCCAACTCAAAGAGTATTCTCGTATGACCTTTTACCATCTGAATTTCATGCTTTTCTATGCAAGATTGGGAAAAAACATGTACCTAAGCATTTGATGAAGCAAGACAAAGGAAAGAATGGATGGATGTTGTTAACAATGAAGTGAGTGCCATGGATAAGAATCACACTTGGAATGAGGCCGAATTACCTCGAAGCAAGAAAGATCTTTCGCGCAAATGGGTCTTCACCATCAAGAATAAGCCTAATGGAGACATAGAGCGGTACAAGTCCCGACTTGTTGCTCGGGGCTTTACCCAAACTTATGGAGAAGACTACACGGATACCTTCGCTCCAGTTGCCAAGCTTCACACGGTAAGAGTAGTGCTTTCCTTAGCTACTAACTTTTCTTGGGATTTATGGTTGATGGATGTTAAGAACGCATTCCTCCAAGGAGACTTTGACGAGGAAGTGTATATGACACCACAACCGGGACTTGAGTCATGGTTTACACTCGGGAAAGTTTTGCGTCTTAAGAAAGCTATATATGATCTAAAGCAATCTCCAAGAGCATGGTACCACAAGCTTAGCCACACCCTTCATGACCGTGGGTTCCACAAATCTGAAGCGAACCATACTCTATTCACTCTCCGAAGTCCAAAGGGAATTGTGGTTATCTTGATCTATGTGGATGATCTAATAATTTCGGGCAATGATAAGGATGGTGTTTCTGAAACTAAAGTCGATCTCCATTCTGTTTTTGATATTAAAGACTTGGGTGTGTTGACATACTTTCTCGGGATTGAAAGTTGTCGGTCTTTCGAAGGCTTGTTTCTCTTTCAGAGAAAGTACACCCTTAATCTATTACGTGAGACATGTATGGAGAATAGTAGACCCATAAAGACACCACTTGAGGATGGTTACAAGGTCAGCCGAGAGGGGGAGCAAGCAGCTGAGCCATTTGAGGATCTGAAACTCTATAGGAGGCTTGTCGGTACACTCATTTACTTGACCATTTCTCAGCATGATCTATGTTTTGCAATTAACCAGATCAGTCAGCATATGCAAGCTCCAACAAAGTACCATTGGTTCATGTTTGAGCGGATTCATAGATACATTCGAGGGATTTTGGGTCAAGGCGTTTGGATGGGTAAGAATGGCAGCATTGTGATTTCTGGATATTGTGATGCTGATTGGGCAGGAGACATGAACGATTGGAAGTCCACCACCGGATATTGCATATTTGTTGGAGGAAATTTGGTACTTGGAAGACTAAGAAGCAGAAGATTGTGGCATGTTCGACGGCTGAGGCGGAATATAGGGTGATGAGGAAGCTTACAGATGAGTTGGTGTGGCTTCGGGCCATTCTCAAATACCTAGGCTGCAAGACTACCGAACCGATCATCATACATTGTGACAACAAAACTGCAATCCGCATTGCCAATAACTCGGTCTTCCATTAGAGAACCAAATGCATTGAGGTGGACTGCCACAAAGTTCGTGAGCGCACTGCCGAGGGATCAGTTGGCGGACATCTTCACTAAGGCTGCAAGTCCCAAGGTTTGCAATCATATTTATGGTAAACTTGGTCTTATGAGTCTTGACTGCCCTTGACCTCATGTCTCCTGAATCCAAAGTATACATGCTTTTTTCCCTTGGCAAGGTTTTTTCCCACCGGGTTTTCCTTGCTAAGGTTTTTACCGAGGTGTTTGCTTTGGGTTCTCCAAACTAAGTCTATATTCTATTGCGGCTTAGCTTGAGGGGGAGTAAGCATCCTCACTAGGCCAAACATATTCCTATCCAAGAGGCCTAGTGACATCTATCTATCTGTCGGGTCAGTTCTGACCTAAGCAGTTGGGGCAGTTTTGCTCCTGAGCAGTTGGGTCAGTTCTGACCTACAACCATACGATCGAGATTTATTATCCGTACAAGAGATTTATAGGTCGAGGGACTTTGGGGACTAATCTGAGATCTGTATGAGATCCTAGCTTGGTGAGCAAGGAACACAAAAGGATAAAGTCCCCTTATGGAGTCATTAAAAGATAAGGAGGAAGAAGTGGTCCCAACGGTCAATTTGGTTAATATGACCATTGGAGACAAAAGCAAATGGTCCCCTCCCCCACCTGATGTCTCTTTCTCTTCTCTCCCTTCTGTGATCCTTTATAAAGAAAGACAAATCTAGTTCCTTACGTTTTAATGAGATACAATGGAGTTTCTTCCTTACTATTTTCTCTTGGATCTCAATACTCTTTTCTATACTATCTAAATCTGTAAAAGCTTTGGTTGATGAGGCTCAAAACCAACACCAATAACATACTATACATGACAAACGAACCTACCACGTTGTAAATCTTACACATGACTTCATATTTCTGAAAACCTATTATGAAATACCTTAAAACCTACTATGGATGATCCAGTAACCTACTATACATGACAAAAAAAGCTACCACGTTGTAAATCTTAGACATGATTTTCTATTTCTGAAAACCTACTATGTTATACGTACTATACCTAATATGCATGATCCAATAACCTACTCTACATGAGAAACAAACCTACCACACACAGAAGATGAACTTGACTTCCTATTACCGAAAACTTACTATAATAGACCTGAAAACCTACTATAAACGATCGAGTTACCTACTATACATGACATACAAACTTACCGCATTGTAAATCTTACACAAGACTTCTTATTACCGAAAACCTACTATAAACGATCTAATGACCTACTATAAATGACAAACAAACCTACCGCATTGTAATTCTTACACATGACTTCATATTACCAAAAACCTACTATTATAAACCTGAAAACCTACTATAAACGATCCAATAACTTATTATACATGACAAATAAACCTACTACACACAGAAATTTTTCTTCTTGTCGAAACCTACTACATTAAACCTAATAACCTACTATACTTGACAATCAAACCTACCAACGGGGAAATCATAACGTAATAGTTTTTTCCTTTACTAAAAAACAACTACGTTGCGCCTAAAACCTACAATTAAGATACAAAAACCTACTATACATGCGAAACAAACCTAAGAGAAATTATGAATTTCTATTTCTAAAAACCTAATATGTATGAAATAAAAACTTACTATACACGGTCCAATATCCTACTATACACGAGAAATAAACCTACCATACCCGCAACTACAAGCAATCTAAAAACCTACTATACTTATGAAACAAATCTACCATAAAATCTAATAAACCTATGTCTTTTCCTAAAACCAACTACACATGAGTTTTTTCAGCATAGTAGGTTTTTGATAGATTTCATTAATGGCAATTCGTAAATACATTTTTTTAAAAATAAATGAAAAGGGTAAAACGGTATTTAAAAATATGTTTGGATTACTTGAGTAATTTAATAAATTCAGACTATTCTAGTAAACTTTGGAGTTTGAGAAGATTATTCTAAATAAATCACCCTTCTAAATATTGTTATCTATAGAATCAAGTGATATTTCACTAAATTATCTATTTAGAATTGTGTAATCGAGTGAGATTTTCTTAATCTTCCTGATTACATCTAGTTTAAACCAAACTCTGGATTTTTACTCTATTGAAGCAATCAAGAAAATTCAGACTTCATTGCCCATCTAAGAATGGCCAGAGTACGGAATCAAAACCACTATGTACGACAATGAACATCCCTGAAAAGTTCATGTCACACTAAAATTTCATGGAGAGAAGAAGACAATACTATCTTAACCATTTCGTTTCCATTGTTTTTCTTTTGTGATTATCATGTTTCTTGTAATACAAGTAAACAACCAAACATTATATGCTGTATATGGAACTTTTGATTGTTAGAAGATATTGCGCATCTGTATGGTATGATGATAATGGAAGCAAAATCATTTTATTATCCCATGTTATTCCTACATAAACCTATATAAACCTACTACAATCTGATTAAAAAATGGAAAGAGAAAAACAAAAGATCCACAACCATAAAATAGTTTTTGTGGAATCCTAAGTTTGTAAGTCTGTTGATGGAAGAACATGAGTGACCAATGGAAGCTAAGTAGATGGCAATGCTTTCAAATCCAAGAATTCCACAGAAGATAACACCAACAAGCTTCATGTGACTATGAGTCAGCACTTTGATGGAACTGCTTATTATAAAGTACACATTGATTCCCATAATTAAAGCACCAATGGCCTAAGTCAAAGCTGAAATCTGTGAATAAAGAGAACATATGAAGTCAGAGACTCATAGATCAATGGATGTTTTCAATCTTTTGGGTCTGATTGTTACATACCATGATTGAGTTGACATATGAACCCATCTTGGTTTTGCAGCTAGTGAATTTGAGAACAGGAACTAGTGCGAATGGGAGCTCAAACGATAAGATCATCTGTTTCAAGTTTTGTTTCAGACAATACTTTGATTTTGTGTAGTAAATCACATATATATGTATGATTAGAGATTGGAATGATTGTGTTACCGAGGCAATGATGATTAACTCTCCAACTCCAGCTGAACCACCGATGAGAGCAACGATTAAACTCGGGATAATAGCTAAGCCTCTTGTTATTAAGTTTCTGATCCATGGCTCGAGTTTTATATCAAGGAAGCCTTTGCATTACGTATTGTCCAGCATAAGTTCCTGTAATCGTCGAACTTTGACCAGAAGCAAGAAGTGCAATTGCAAATAGCTTTGAGCTCCAGTTTCCTACAACATTCTGTATCAAAACAGAGAATGCAATATGCTTTAAGAGTTCTGAATCGTTAAGAAAAGTGAAGGAAGGTAGAAAGAAAATTACCCTAAGTAGAAATGAAGCTTTATTTAAGTCCAAATTCTCACAACTAGCTCGTTCTTCAGGGCTTATACTAGAGGAACTACAAGCAGCTCCACTTAGTGATATTACTGAGACGTTTACTAGAAAAGCCACCATTAAAGCGAAACCGCTTTCTATCAAGTAAAACCTGCGAGCTTCTTTGATTCCAGTAGCAGTACGTGGGATATTTCTGGAGAGAACCAAAGCTGAAAGGAGGAAGAGATTATGCCTGCAAATAACAGATGTCTATCAAGATTTTATCGAATAATTTGGTTGGTGGAGAAAGCGAGAATGAACTTACGGCATAACCATGACTCCAAGCAAAGAAATTGCAAGACCAGTAGCACCATTTCCTTTAATTTGAGGAACAAAGAGACCATGTAGAATTCTCCTGAGTCTGGCTTTGCGAAATGAAGCTCGATAAAGAAGCATATAGCCATTGTGAACACAAAAAAATGCAATCAAAAACTCCAACTTCCTCACCTGTAAATAGACCAAACATCAAAAGACTTATATCCATACATAACACAGCACAAAACAGGAGACTGAACTGTATTTGAAACTATCTTAATGAATACCCCGTATTTCTGAAGTGCAAGTAGAATCAGAGTACTTAATCCAGTCACAAGAACACCAATCCAAACAGTTAGGCCAAAAAGCATGTTAAGGGCAAAAGCTGTTCCAATTACTATATAAAAAAAAACCATTTCTGCTAGTTAGTATCAACAGAGAGATTAAAGAAAAGTACCAAATCACAACAAGAGTAAAGAAGTGTTGATAGCTTTAGGCATGTCACAAGCAACTACTGCAATCTCTGCAATGATCCATAGCATAAAATTTGGTATTTTAAGGTACTCAGCTCTACAATGCTCAGCTAAATGTTTTCCTGTAATATAATGTAGCCAACATTTAGAAAAACTTAGTGTAAGAAACTAGAACCGAAGAGTAACTATGTTTGGGTTTTTACATGTGACAACACCAAGATTTTCATCTAGAGATTGAATCACCAAAGCCGCACACGAAGCCCCCAATATGATCCCAAGTAACTATATTTTCTTACAAATATCTGATTAATATCAAAAACTATAAGCTAAAGGGAGGATTGAGTAACAGAGAGTACGAACTCACCTCATACTTATATTGTGCTCCTGCTTGTAGATCAGCCTCAACTGCAATAGACAGAAGAAGAAATAGGCATTAATGAAACATCTCAACGAGTACTTATAACAATGTGATGTGCTTAATGAACTTACAGTTTCCAGGATCAGTATATGCAAAGGCAACAAGAAAACCAGGGCCTAAGTAAGCAAAGATATTTGACAGTATAAACAAACCTCAGGGACTTTAAGTGGAAGGTTAGATTTTCCAGATGTTGCAGAGACCATGGCCATAACTTGTTAGTCTTTCTTTTATTGTCAGTAAGCTCTGTTAATATGTAAGTATAAATGATTATGAACCAATCTATATACAGAAGGGAATTTTTGGAATAATTCATTGTTAAGGCTAGAAAAAGGGAGCTACTTTAAGTTCAGAGATTCTGTTAATGTGAATTAGCAGGTAAAGACTCTTAAAGAACACTAGATTAAAATAGCTATCTTTATTGATTAGAAAATATGCTCAAAACTAACCAACAAAAGCTTAATGTTTTTCCTTAAGAAATCATATGCTCGATTTCTTCTTATTTATATAGAGATATCCAACACATTGATATCTCTTTACATGTCCTTTTCTAAATAGGAATTATCTTATTCTTAAATCTATCTAGAATCCTAACTAACTCTTCTTATCTTTAGAATCTTCTATTCTAAAGATATCTTGAGTGAGAAGCAACTTGAATATTATCCAACAATCTCCCTCCTAAGCTTCATGTCTTTGTCGGAAATGTCTTGTACTCCGATTAGGCTTCTCATATGCTTGAATTGGATTCTTGCTAGAGCTTTAGTTAAGATGTCTGCACGTTGCTTGTCTCCCGGTATATGCTTGACGACAACTCGGCCTTTCTCAATACACTCTCGGATAAAATGATATCTCTTGTGTATGTGTTTAGATCGACCATGAAAAACAGAGTTCTTTGTTAGCGCAATTGCGGATTTGTTGTCAATGTTGATCTCAACTTTGTCCACTTTTCCGCCTTTGATTTTTTCCAATAAATCCTGCAGCCAAATTTCTTGCTTTGAAGCTTCGGTTGCAGCCATGAATTCCGCTTTACAAGACGACAAAGCCACAGTGCTTTGTTTTTGTGAGCACCAAGTAATGGGTGATTCTCCAAGATAGAAAATGTGCCCCGTTGTACTTCGACCATCATCCAAGTCTATGCAATGACTACTGTCACTAAAACCCGTCAGTTTTGGAGCGTCACCTTTCTTATATATCAACCCGTGACTTAGACTTCCTTGTAGATATCTCAAAATTTGTTTCAAAGCCTTCTCATGCGATACTTTTGGATTCTGCATATACCGACTAATTACTCCAACCGAGTAAGCCAAGTCGGGTCGCGTGTGTAGAAGGTAACGTAAGCAACCAATTCTTCTTCGATACAATGTAGCATCCACCTTAGGTTCTTCATTTGATTTTGACAGCTTCAAGCCAAAATCCATAGGAATGTGTGTAGCATTACACGCCTCTAAACCTGCCTCCTTTAGAATTTTTCGTGCATATGCTTCTTGTCGTATGGTGATTCTTTCCTTTGTTTGCTCTACTTCAATACCTAGGTAGTAGCTTAGCTTTCCTAAGTTAGTCATTTCAAACTTAGTGGACATAGCTGCCTTGAATTCTTGGATAACAAGCTTCCCGTGACAAACAAGTCATCGACATATACCGCTATGATAAGCAATTTTGTTCCTTCCTCTTTACGATAAACCGAGCTCTCTTTGGAACATCTCTCTAGTCTACACATCTTCAAAATCTGGTCTAGCTTAGTGTTCCACGCTCTTGGAGCTTGTCTCAAACCGTAAAGTGCCTTAGATAGTTTGAAAACCTTATGTTCCTCTCACTTCTTTTCAAAACCATCGGGCTGTTGAACGTAAACGGTTTCATTCAATTCTCCATGCAAGAATGCTGTCTTAACGTCTAAATGATATATTTCTCAGCCATTTGAGGCAGCCAAACCAATAAGTAAACGCACAGTTTCTATCCGAGCCACCGGTGCGAAGACTTCATCAAAATTTATCCCGGACCATTGTGCATAACCTTTCGCAACAAGACGAGCTTTGAACTTGTTTATTGTGCCGTCTGCATTTCTTTTGATCTTGAAAATCCATTTCAAACCTATTATCTTAGCACCATATGGCTTATCTACCAGCATCCACGTCTTGTTCTTATTTATCGACTTAATCTCCTCTAAACAAGCATTCCTCCATTCTTCGCTATCTTTAGCTTCATCATAACATGATGGCTCATCATTGATCAATAAGAGAAGTCTCTCACACTCACTATCTGCAACAAGAACATAGTCTTGAAGAGAAGAGGGTGGCTGAGTTTGTCGGCTTGTTCTTCGCAAGTTTCCTTCCTCCACCGTTGCTTGTTCTTGATCGTGCTCTGTTTCTTCTACCGTATCATCTACTGTATCATGTTCTTCCACGTCTTGAGTCCCTACTGATTCTTGACCCTCATCATGACGAAGTCCCCATGTCACATGAAACATTCCCGGTGATCTTGTTTCCTCTTGATTCTCTCCCTTCGAATTCCAAGCACTCTTTTCATCAAAAATCACATCACGGCTAACAACAATCCTTTTGGTCTTTGGATTATACAAACGGTATGCTTTAGAGCCTGGCTCCACTCCTAGATGTATTAGGGCCTGACTCCGATCATCTAGCTTCTTTAGTAAAGCCGAATCAATTTTTGCATACGCTATACAACCGAAAATACGTAAATGACCAATGCTTGGTTTCTTGTTCTTCAAACACTCATATGGGGTCTGTTTTAGTAAGGCTCTTGTAGGCACTCAATTAATCACATAAGTTTAATGTCTCACACCTTCTCCCCACAGAAAATTAGGTACGTTCATTGCCTTAAGAACACTCCTTGTCATCTCCATTAGTGTCCGATTACGTCTTTCTACAACACCATTTTGTTGTGGTGAATACGGGGCTGTTAATTGTCTTTTAATCCCGTTTTCCTCATAAAACTCCTTGAAGGATTTCGATGTAAATTCACCTCCTCTATCTGTTCTTAACACAAGAATCAATTTCTCTAAATCTTTTTCTACTTGTGTCTTAAACTCTCTGAATTTTCTGAAAGCTTCCGGTTTTTCTTTAAGAAGAATAGTCCACATATATCAAGTGTAATCATCAATAATGACAAAGATATACCTGTTGGACGCAGGTGTAGGTGGATTTATCGGTCCACAAAGGTCCGCATGAAGCAGCTCCAATGCTTTAGAAGCTCGGAACGTTGTTGCTTTTGGAAAACTCAACCGAGTTTGTTTCCCAACCAAACATGACTCACACACTTGCTTTTCTCCTTCAATCTTTGGCAAACCATACACTAACTCGTGTGTTGCCATTACTTTTATTGTGCTGAAACTTAAATGCCCTAGCCTTGCGTGCCACTTCCATGATTCTTCTTCAATCTTTGCACTAAGACAAACCGGTTTCCCTATCTCTAGACAGATTTTATACAATCTGTTTGCAGATTTCTTTACCTTAGCAAGCAATCTTCCATTAGGATCGTGTATAGTTAAAAGATCTCCTTTCATTACAACCTCACAGCCGACATCAGTAGCTTGTCCTAAGCTGATTATGTTACTTTTTAGACTCGGAATGTAGTATATACCAGTCATAAGTTTTTGTTCTTCATTCTTAGTCTGAAAAAGTATCGATCCTTTCCCTTCTATGTTAACACACGATCCATCACCAAATTTTACCTTCTCCTTAATCTTTGTATTCAATTCGGAAAAATAACCTTTGTCTCACGTCATATGATTGCTTGCACCATTATCCAAGTACCAAAGTCCCTTATTACATTGACGTTCTTGATACTTTGTCGGTATTACCTTCTCCTCATTGAGAAGTATAACTTCATGCATATAGAGTGACTTATCCTCTTCTTCGGTTTCGTCATTATCATCTTCCTCTTCAATCTAATTCATCTCTTCCATCCTTTTCTTTCTCTCTGGACATACCGAAGCAAAGTGACCCTTTTTGTCACATCGAAAACACACTATGTTCGATCGATCTTTCTTTCCTTTGCTTCTTTCTTTAGGATTTTCTCGTCCTCTTCCCTGAGACCTTCCTCGTCCTCTCGAGTTATCATACTCGTTGTTAGAGTAGAGGAGATTCTGTTGAGTATCAACATTACTATCCTCGTCCGAGATTCTCTCCTCAAACGCTTTAAGCCTTCCAATAATATATTTGAACCCGGTCTTGTTTAAGTCAAGAACTTGTTCTAAGGAAGCTATGATATGAATGAACTTATGTCGTGGCAAGCCATTAAGAAACTTCTTGACTAACTTTGGTTCCTCAATAACTTGTCCTAATGCCGATGATTTTGATGCGATCTCACTCATCCTCCCTGAGAAAGTATCAATATTATCGGTTTCTCTCATTCTCATTCTATCAAATTCCGACATTAAAGTCTGAAGTCTTGCTTCTCTAACTCTCTCAGCCCCTAAATTCCTTGATTTGATAGCTTCCCAAATCCCTTTTGGTGAGTCTTGCTCTCCGACCTGCAAGATTAAACTTTCAGGAATTGACTGAAACAATAGAGTTGTGGCTAAGTGGTTCTTATCCTCTTCACTTGAGCCGCTTTCTACTACATCCCACACCCTATGAACCTGAAGTAGAACCCTCATACGCATTGACCAGACCGTGTAATTCGTAGAGGTGAGCATTGGACACACGACCGAGGAAGGAACCGAATCTTTCTTTATTACCTTACCGTCTCCTTTCATGTCGTCACCCATATCTTTAATACCTCGTGTAACAAGATATCAATGTAACATAATGCTCTGATACCAAATAAAGACTCTTAAAGTACACTAGATTAAAATAGCTATCTTTATTGATTAGAAAATATGCTCAAAACTAACCAACAAAAGCTTAATGTTCTTCCTTTAAGAAATCATATGCTCGATTTCTTCTTATTTATATAGAGACATCTAACACATTGATATCTCTTTACATGTCCTTTTCTAAATAGGAATTATCTTATTCTTAAATCTATCTAGACTCCTAACTAACTCTTCTTATCTTTAGAATCTTCTATTCTAAAGATATCTTGAGTGAGAAGCAATTTGAAGATTATCCAACAGCAGGGACGAGTTTTTGCGTTAAACAGAGTTTTAGGACCTAAGGGATGAGTTTGGCGTGTGCCTCCACACCACTTTTAAATTAAAGAGTTAGTTTAACATATACAAAAAAAATTTAGTTAAAACAAATTATATGTTTACACATCAATTAAAATAATTAAAACTACGTATTAATTTTCAATAATTGTAATTTCTTTAGTAGTTTTCATAAGTGGAAACAAATTAAAGCATAAAAATAAATTTATTAAGTAATATACAATTATTAAACCATGTTTACTCAAAATAAATATTCCAAATAATCTCTCCACTAACCATATTTCCAGTGAGTTTGATTAAACGGTTAATATCTACTTTATAATCCCGCATGACAATAGAGTTTGAAGTTTGAGATATAGGTCGGCTCTTATCGATTAAGAAAAATCATATTTCCACATTAAGACAAAACCATGAATCAAGTGTTAATTATTTCATACCATTCATGAATAGTTATTACCAGCTGTGTCTTTGAATGGATCTCCCCCGCTGCATTTTTCAAATGAATCACTTTTAAGTATTCACTAGTAACGGCTGCTTTGTTGGGATGCACTTCCCTTGCCACCAAGTGCACCAGGTTGTCCCAAGTACCTCCCACTGTGTTTAGGAAAAGTGTCATTCAGATATTACAAACTGTTGCAACACATGAGCATAGATGTTACAACTGTAGCTCTTAGCAGAGTTTTTCATGTGTAGTGAACCAAGATCAAATCTGTGAGAGACCAATGGCTTCTCCATGGTTATGCCGTAAGCTCATTCTCTCTCGATAAGATCTTGATAGACGTCTGCTATTCGCAGGCATCATCTCTTTCCTCCATTCAGCCTTGGTCTCTCAAGAAATATCCCACGTACTGCTCTAGGTCTTCAAGGAAGCTTGCAGGTTTTATTTGATAGAAAACGGTTTGGCTCTAAGACCACCTCCATTGAGGAGTTCTTAAAGAGGTTCTTAAACTTAAAATAATATTATTTTTAAGAAAATCATGAGAGAGGGGTTCTTAAATAAGAGTTTTTAATTTAAAATTTAAATAAAAAATAAATTAAAACAAAAAATAATAATATTTTAATTTTAAGAAACTTAAGTGCCGTTTGTAATTTGCCTTGTACCACTTAGATCGAACTATCACAGCAGCGGTTATGAGAGAAACCGATTTCTATGATTAAAACCTGCAAGCTTCCTTGATCCTTAGCAGAACGAGCGATTTTTCTAAATAGAACCAAGGCCTGAACTTGTAGCAAAACTTGGTGTATAAAACTAGAGCCAAAAGCCGAGGACAAGTGGCATAGTAGTGTAGTCACTTTACAAATTCTCAATGCACCAGGGATCGAACCCCCTACATGCAGTAGTATGAGGGGATTTAAAAGCCAGTAGGCTAGTTGACAAAAAAAAAAAAAAAAAAAAAAAAAAACTAGAACCAAAGAAATCAAGATTTGAACTATAAGCTTAAGGAAGGATTGAGTAAGAGAGACTACGAAGTGACCTCATATTTCTATTGATCAAACATGAAGTGAACGTTGAGAATGCATTGCTAAACTGCAAAATGACAAAACACAACACCTCGAGTACATGTTTCATCGGTTAGAACATGTCAATTCGATGATTGAGTTTTTCTTGTGCTTGGAATATTGAAATTGATGAAAAATGTAACTAGCAGAATTAATCACGAGATATGTTGTTGCCCCAAAAGAAAATTAAAATCAAAACATATGACTTCCGTGTTCTTCGTTTTGGTAGAGATGACAAAGATGTAGCATCTGAATTTTAATAGAGATGACAAAGATGTTGGCCTCAACCTCTTCTTCTTCGTTTCCTCTTCTCTCTGTCGCTCTCATCTGAACTGGAAGAAGATGACGAGTCTGACTCAGAATCAGACTCCGAACCAGAACTAGATGATGATCCTGACTCTGATTCTGCAACTTGCTTTTGTTGTTGCATGATCAGGCGTGGCATGTTCTTCAGATACTCTCTGAGATTCTCAGTGATGCCTCCAAGACCAATGGAGGTAAAGAAATTGATTGCAAATCTTGTGTTCTTTGGATTATCTTTTGGGAAGATAGATTCAAGTGATTCCTGCATGGTAGAATCCTGAAGCCTCTCATTTAGCAGCCTAATCCCCAAGTGTTCTGACAGTTCCTGCAATCAACGCAAAGTCGTAACTAAATCAGCCTAACAGTCTCACAAAAAAAAATTCATAGTTTCACAACTAATGACTTAATTATATGTGACAAGTAACTTAGAAATCACATGAACCTGTTCTCTAATTAAACCGATGAGATAGACAGCTCTAAAATGATAAAATGAGTGTGTGTTAAGGATTCTAGTTACCTGGAAAAGGATCTTAATGAATATACGAGATGAGGAAGTTGTATCCTCCTCAGTTAACCGAATGTAGGCAAGCACATGCCAGGGGAGAGCATCTGTGCCAAGTAAATGGGCAAAAAACTTGGCCACGTTACGCAACTTGTTTGTCTCAAGACGGTGAATCATAGAATACTGCTGAACAAAGCATTTCTCGAAATTCTCTTGATGAATTTTGTTTATCATACAGAAACGCTGACCCAATAAACCATAGTAACGCAGATAAGTTCTTTCCTGGGAACAACATTCCAGGAGCATTATGCATAGTTCCATCTGCATCATTGAATCGGATCATAATGTTATAAATATTATGTACTTCCATAGTTCCATCTGCATCATTAAGATTAATTTATTGCAGCATCAAACAAATCAAGCGAGATAAAGAAAAAAAAAACAGAAGCACAGGAAAATATAGATTATTACCTCTTGACCTGGTTCAAGCTTAATTTTAAGTAACTTGTGACCTGCTTCCTCAAAATCAACACTGGACATAATGGTCAGGTAGATTGTCCTCCTAAGATTAACAAGATTAGTCTCTGTCTCGTCCCTTATTCTCATTTGTTCTTCATCTTCTTCATCAGATTCATCTTCATCCTCATCATTATCCTCAGAACTAGCATCAGAACCATCTTCATCCTCGGACTCCTCCTCACCAAGTAACTCTTTTTTCAGCGCCTCATATTTCTTTTCATTCTCAACGAAGTCAGGATCAGGCTTAAAAACATCTGTAAACGAAAGAATGTTGAATTTAGAGCTGTTGCAGTAATAACAGAATAGTAACCCCCCTAGAACATGGGGTAATCTTAAAATATAATACCAAGCTTACCAAGAGAAGTTTCAGGATTTATTTCCTGATCAAGAGAGACATCGTGCGAATATTTATCTTCCACAAGATCTAGCTCCGGGCGAACGGCCGGATGTCCCTTAAAGTAAACCATTCAAACGATTTATGAGTATTATGCTATCCGTAACAGCATAACATACTGTCATCTCTATCATAGCCCTAATATGAGATTCATATGTGATGCATCTAAGAGTATATTACCTGAAATTTCGCTTTCCTAATAGCAAAGAGCCCTTCAATCAAGTACTGAACTCTTTTATCTATCTCTCCCTCATGCAATATACCACGAAAACGCTCAAAAATCCCTGTATTAGCAATGGAACAGCCATGGAAATATCAAACATATATGTAATTAAAATTGTTGAAGTGTGAACTGAAATTGCTGAAACGCACAACCAAATTTTGACATTTATCTTTTTCCAAAAGCTTAACTAGATTATCATACCAGCATAAGTCAACAATCATTGACATGTGAAAGTATTTGATGGATGTAAATACCAGTAGTCCAATTTTTCTTAATATTAACCGAACAAGATTTCAATCAACCAAAAAGAGAGGTTAAAAGGATTATTACCATGCAATCCTTTTGGTGTAACATCTTGAAGCATCGCACCACACTCTGTCACGAACCCCACAGCTACCTCAACACTGTCATCAGTCGGGTCTTCAAGAAGTACAGTGACTAATTCAAGAGCTATGATCTCCTCAGCAACTTGCTGATTTACTAGATGCGCTATGAACTTTACAGCAGCAAGCAGTTGAGGCTGCCAAACAAAAATTGACACGTAAAATGTATGATTAAGACATAAAAAATAAAATCCTTGATAAAAATTTTACGTTGGAAAGCAAAAAATACAAACCTTGTCATTACGCTTATACGCTCTCTTGAGCTGCAAAACGACCCTTTTCAGTAGAAGTTCAGCAACTTCAGGGAATTTGGCGTTAATAACAGCTACCAAAGCTGCAAAGACATCAGTGAATCCAGGAGATGCCATCTGAGACTTCATACATGAACGGCAGAAAAGTCCTCTTCCTCTGATGAGATTTTCAGCAAACAGTTCAGGGATTATGTTCTTGATGTTGCTTGCATTAACTTTATTCACGAGCCCATTAATACTTTTACGAAGAGCATCCCATGTAAGTCGTTGATACTCTATACTGCTCTTATCTTCCACCTCCTTCATCATACGTGCTAGCTTGAACGGAGGAATATAAACTCCACCAGTTTTTCCCAAAGTGATAGCATTGTTTTCAGATGGATTGAGTTCTGGCAGCTTGGGCTTTGCAGCCTCAGTTTTCTCTTCCCTTTTCTTGTTATCTTCCCGTCGCATTTTGTCTCTTTGACTGTCATCATATCTATCACTGTGTCTCCTTTCCTTTGCGTCTCTGTGATGCCTATCCTTTGTTTCAGCTTCCCAACGCCGATTCCCATTCTCACGGCCATAAGGCAAGTCTCTATCTCTCCGATCCCTCTTAAAGGAGCCTTCATTACCTCTATCATTCCTCTCTCTTCCTCTTCTCTCAATCCTAATCTCACCTTCCTCATCGTCTTCAGATGCATAATGATCTCTACGTTTCCTTTCACTGTGTCGCCCACCCCTGCTACTCCTTTGCCTACCATCTTCTTCATCAGAAGGTTTATCTGCTATAATTCTACTACCCCTATGACCCCTCTCTCTACCCCTGTTTACCCATGCCTTCGGGACTCCTCTTCCTTACTCTCCGATCGACATCATCATCATCATCTTCATCTTCCAAGCCTCTACGAGTGTTTCTTACATCTGCAATATCCTTTGACAGATGCTTCCGATCTTCTTCATCAGAAGAAGTGTCAACTCTAACTCTATCCTTGTTTCTTCCCTTACTTACCTTCCCCTCATCATCAGCATCCCTACCGACCTCAATTTTATTACCTCTATCTTTTTCTTTATCATCCTCAGAACCAGAATCGACTTCTCTACGAGATTTTGTAGACCGCCTAGCTAATTCCTCATCAGAAGAAGATTTTTTTCTTACCTTATCTCCACGGCGTCTCTCACTATCAGCGACACCACCAATCTCAAGATCTCGTCGCGAGCTCCTAGGGTCCTCATCATCAGAAACCCTAATCCGATGACCACCGTCTTCTGTCTCCCTCCTCGATTGCCTAACATCTGGACTCCTCTCTCTCCTTCTCCTATCCCTTCTTCTGACTCTCTCTTCTTCTTCGGACGAAGAACTATCATGCCTAACCATACTTAGAAAAATTCTCAGCTACAAATCACAACTACTAGAAAACCCTAAGACAATCCGACAACAACCTGTAGCAAGAGGTCAAGAACCTACTGAGACCGTCGCTAAGATCTGTATCGACGAGAAAAAGGAAAAAGACAGAAAAATCTTTTTGATTTGGGTTTTGTTGCGCTCCTCGTAAGCCGACACGGTTTTCATTTATAAATTCTCCAAACGGCACAATGTCTATATCCATCTAAATTGGGCTTGAAAGGCCGATAAGAAAAACAAAATATAAGATTAATGGGCCAAGGCCCAAATAAACTTGAGCGCAAGAGTCCACTTTGTTTCAATGTCTTATGGAATGTTAGCAAAAAAGTTATAATAAGCACACATTCCAAGACCTACTAACTTCAAGAAAGATGCCATAGTTCGTGGCATATACTCTCAGCAATTTTCAAATGTAATTTTACTTTATTTTTGACAGCTACCAAATTCATTATATTTGATTCTCGTCCTAAAGACACCTAATAATGACTCAAAAAAAAAAAAAAAACACGAATATATATTACATAAAATTATGTTTTTTGTAAAATACACTAAAATGACCAAATATGCCAATACGATTATGATATAGTGGTATATCGGAAAAGAATTAGCACAACGCTACTTAGATTCGAATTTTCATCGTCATAGTATAATTTTACTTAGTTTTTATGTGTAGCCAAACTTAAAATAGTATATTATTAGAATTCGAATTATTTGAATTATCCAAAAACAATGATCAAAGCTCTTATGATAAAAAATAAAATTCTTACAAATTCTCATAAATTAGTTGACGATAAAAAAGTGAAGTTAAAATTATTTGAATTAAAAAGACATTATATTGAACAAGTCTCGACGGTCATTAACTATAATGCAAGGAAATTAAGCTAACGAATAAGGAGGGAAAGGGTCCCACGTAAGAATACGATAAGACAACTTATTTGGACTTAATAGTTTCAAACGCATATAAAAATAAAATAAAAAACGATTCACAAGTCTGAAACACAAAGCAAAAGCCTTTCGTAATCGTAACCAAAACGCCAAATCAATACCGTTCAACTGAAATCCAACAGAGACGCTCCTTTCTTAGAATTCCGATTCCTTGTACGTTATCTTCTTCTTCTTAACTTCTTTTTCTATAGAATTCTGTGTCCATTTAATTTCAGGAGTCATTTCAGATTAGATGCAGAAAGGAGCTGAATTTGAGGATGAGAATACGCAGAAGAAGAAGACAGTGATTGATGCTTTTGTCGGCGGTTTTTTTCCTGTCTCCACCACCAAGATCCGCGTGGAAATCAAGGAAAAGATCAGGTTTTTCTCTGTTTCTTGTTTTCTCAGACCATTAAAGGCAGAGTTGTGAAGTTACTAGCTCAAAATTTCTATAACTGGTCTAAAAGTTTTGTGCTTTAAGCAGCCTGAAAGTATCATGTGTTTGAAATTCAGCTCTCTGTGAAATGTTTACCAAAGTCTGTGGTCAGAGATCTAGACAGGAAGCTTAAGTCTTTAAGCTTTGAATGTCAAAGACATTGCAACTTTAATTTTGCTCTGATCCGTTTTCGTTGCATGTGCGTTTTTAATTTAAAGTATCGAAAGGTTCAATTGCAGCATCGGTGAACCCTGACAAGGCACCAGAAGCTGTTATGGAGGTCACACCAGAGAAGAATGAGGCAACAGCAATGGAAACTGAGAAAGTTGGGGAGCCAATGACCACAACTCCTGTTCTGTCTGAGAAAAGAAAAGCTCTGTTTGAGCCACTTGAACCCATTACAAACTTGAATGTGAAAGCGACCTACAGCTGCTGATTCATTGTTGCCACCACCAGATTTTGAGACTGCGAATTACCCCGAAAGGCTGGTTGATTGGTAAGAAGAGGAAGCTGGTAAATGTCGATGTAGTAGAGAGCATGCGAAGAATTGCTGTCCAAGAAATGAACAGAAAGGTAATAAACACAACACTCACAATGCAGGTTGTTGCTGGGTTTTTGAGAATTTTGATTTATGGTGTGTGGAATTGTATCAGGATCGAGAGATTAATGGGTTAAACGAGCAGCTAGAAGAGGATGCACGGTGCTTAGAGCATCTGCAACTTCAGCTACTACAAGAGAGAAGCAAGAGAACAGAGATTGAAAGAGAGAACACAATGTTGAAAGAGCAAGTCGACATGCTTGTGAACATGATCCAAGAAGAAGAAGGAACTGAAGAACCCTAAGTTAGTTTTCACCAAATTTATGTCCTGCCTATAACATGGTCTGTTGTTTGTCTATTCTTTTGTAGATCTGTCTCGTGCATAAGAAAGAAGGAAAGAAGCTTAAGTACCATGTATTATTTTGGTTAAGCTGCTGTTGTTTCCTCCTATTAGAACAAAAATTATCAAGAACAATGTATTCTAAGTTCTAAGTTATCCTGTAAAATTTGATCTTGGCATTTGATTGAATCGATGATCTTCATTGAAGTTCCTTAAGAGAAGGAACTATTTAATGTGTGCTGTGTATGTGTGTGTCTGAAGTTGCTCCAGCAGGAAACAGAGGCAAAAAATACAAATTTCAGAAATGAGATGTGTTCTGTGCAGTTGTATATTACTAAAATTGTGTTAAAAGTGTTTCCTTCTCCTATGAATAAATGAAATATACGGACCACGAATTTCGAGTGTCCATATTAGCTTTTGCAAAAAAAAACCTGCACGAACACGAAAGAGATGCTCAGATTTACATGCCCAAAGTTTCCATCCCAGCCACAGCTTCTTTTCTGATTTATTGACAACTCAGTATAAAACAGTAGTTTAAAAGATCACAGATAGAAAACTTGAGTTGTGTAATCAGACTTCTGGTTTTATTAGCATTCAATCATGGTCATGGTTGTTTTTGGTAAAAACTACATTACAAACATTGTCAGGCCAGTAAAATTTCAATCTTCTTTCTGATGGAAATCACGGGTTTGACTAAGATTACCATTGAGAGTTGCGTGATATATCCTTTTGTCGCTAAGCCCCAAATCTGATAATATCAAGTGACCCTGAAAGCAACAAGAAGTAGAGCATGCCCAAACGTTGGTAAGCAAATAATACATGAGCCAAAATGATATACAAATACAGGGGAATAAGCTAAAACCAATTACCTCGGTGGCCATTAATCTTCGAACATTGCTGGCATAGAGTTTAGGATCATCTTTCTCTTCTTGTGATGGACAGTATACAGGTAACCGTATGACTTCCAAATGATTTGTGAATGACAGAGAAGGAATAATATGTGGCGTGCCTAAAAAATAAGAAACATGATTCTTGTAAGTAACTCCAGTAAAGAGAGGCTGATTTTATAAGATGGAAACTTATGAGTAAACTGCTAACTTGTCAAAATGATATACTCACCCCAGATATTGTATCCCATGCCACACTGAACCGCTCGTATGGATATTTTAAAATTACCGGAAGAACAGGTGTTCCAGCCAGAAATGCACCTGTTTTGAATGTAAGTAAGTAGTCTCCATTGGTAGTTGTTCCTTCTGCAGTGAGACCAAATGATAGTTTAAGGATTCAATGATGGATTGGTTAATAAATTGATTGTGAGAACAAATACTGAACCTGGAAAAAGCATAATAGTTTGGAAGCAGATTTATTTTTATGAGCTTCTCGAACTCTTTCATTTACTGTGCCTGTAAAAATATAAAGATCAGCTAGAGATATACTCAATCTCAACATTTCTATATATTTGAAAGAACCACGTACCAGAAACACCCTTAAAATCAGGTGATTTTTGCTTCTCGTTGAACGTAGACGCAACCAAGGCATTTGCTGTCAGAAGTAAAGGAAAAAAAAAGATAACCAAGTTTGAGATGATGGAACCAAAACAAGGACGCGATTGTTTGTAAAGTCAATCACAACTAACCTAATTAGGCCAACAAGAGGAAGTCTTCCCACTGATCTCTGCAGCATCAAAATCATGAGGGAGAATAGACAAAAGAAATGTTATTGTTTTGTCATTAAAGATACCCCAAAATATAATCTTTAGATACTAGTTTAACAGAACTACCAATCTACCATATAGCAATATTTGTATCAACTAACCTTTGCAACGAAACTAGGAAAAGAAGCAGACATATGATACAAAATGTCTAGGTACGAAACGTGATTGGACACGATGGCTCCAGGTCTTTGAGGTTCCTCCCTAACGGCTTCGCTATTCTGGTCAATCTGCAGCCAAAAGACAGAAGGAATTAAGATTAAGAATAAAAGAAATCCCAAGCCATCAGTGGAAACTAAACCTCAATCAATTTCAGCAAAAATGAGGTCCCAGATAAGGAGTATCACAATAAATTGTACAGCAACCTAACTTCTCCTTTGAGACAATATTGTCGTACCAAGCTAGATCTTACCAATAAATGGCCCCAAGCCATATCTTCTTACAACAAAGTCTGACACTTTAAGGTTCCTCATAACTAACTATCCACACCTAGAAGTTCGTCCCAATTATCAACTATACACAAATACAAAACCAAAAAGCAATATGCCTAGCTAATTTATGATAACATAGCAAAGCTTATACCTCTGCAGAAGAAGTTTTAGAATTGGAGTCCATTGATGCATCACGATCTCGACGACTCTCGCGAATCCAATAAAACCCAAATACGAAAAGCATAACCCTGGAGAGAAACTGCCCAGACCGCACGATAACAGTACGTCTCCATCCTCCCATGTGAGCATAATCTTCCTGAACAACCACTCCACCTTCTTCTTCCTCTTCCTCTGGCCCACGATACGGAGCAGAGAACAGCGTAAACACCCTACAAACCAAGTAATAGAGAAGCAAGATGCTCATTGACAGAATAAACCGCAGTGGAACAAGCGTCACCATTGCAACCACCAACTTGACCTTCTCCATCACCGGAAAAGGACCCAAACCCATTGTACCATACAAATCCGTCCTTGCATAAGGTGCAAACTTTTTGTCTAGCTCTTCAATGGCGGAAGCCAAATCGGATTCGGATTTGAGCAAGCGGGCCGTTCTTCTTTGCTCGACGGTGGATTCAAATTCATATCTTTGAGCTCGGATTCCATATTTCTTATAAACCTAACCTAAAAATCTAATCTTATTGTTGTTTTAAGAAAGAGGGGTTTTGTTTCAGGTATCGGAATCACACAAGGAAGAGTTGGTTCTTCTTATGTTTGAATGGCGATGAAATAGATCGGGGATCTGGAGAAAGTATCATCCTTTTCCTCGTCGTCTCTAGATTTCCCGTAAAGATTTCAGCTTTCACGCACACGTAGATTCGCCGCAAAAGGTAAACATGGGACCAATCAAGTGCTATGATTCGGTGCAACGTGGTGCATGCTATCTGATTAGACGTTCATCTACCTTAACCGTTAGATTGGAATAAAGATGTTCAATTTATAGCCCTAATGTCTACCCTATAACCTTCTTTTAATCTGTTTTCTGTAGTGAAGATATATCCAACTATTATCTACCATCAGACTCATTAAAATTTGGCAAATAAAAAAAAAACAGAAGGTACGAGCATATAGAAAATACAACAATAAAAAAAAATAAGATGAAGGAAAAAAAAATTGGAAACAAACGCGCAAACAAAAGTAACTAATAAAAACAAACTCCGAGAGGAAACTGAATGATAAAACA